>JASDQU010291766.1:0-14379 GCA_032191745.1 Picea mariana
CTCAGGATGAAATTTCGAAAGCATCGGCCCTTGAATCTACTTCAACATCAAATTTGGTTGCATTGTTGTCACCTGATTAGTACTTGTGAATTTGCGTAGTGCATCACTGTTGAGTTTTTTCAAAATAATAAATCATTACTATGGCTCGTAAATGCAATATCTTGAAGGAATATTTAACCAACTCTTAGCACTAAAAACAAGGAAGTTGACATCAGTCATGGAAATCATGACTTGTTGTGGAAGTATGATGAATGGGAAAGGTGCTACAGAACTGCCTGATCAGTGGGCAACGCTCCAACTCAAAAAAATTATTGGACAGGTAAGAAATGATAATGAGGCATGCCTACGAGGTCATGAGTGAGGAGAGAGGTGTGTCACATCAGTCTATTCATGGGAGGGATCGACCTAGGGACAAGTCATGAAGGGGACCAAAAAATTAATTCATGAGCTAAAATGGTTCTAAGACCAAAAATTGATTTGAGGATCAAACATGAGCTATGACTCAAAAGTTTATTTATCTAAGGGGACCTAACAAACATAACTTTAAAGGGATGAAAATTAAAAAATTAAAATCTAAGTCTTAAAAAAGGATTAAAACAAGCTAAAAGACCCATGGCAATTTAGTGTGATAACATTGGCTCCGCAGAGGATGGCATGTCCCCTGCAGGCTCCCAAGAATGACTAGATTTAGTGCCTTATCCTAGGGCTATGGGGTCAGTTATTGAAACTAAAAATAAAAATAAAATGATATTTACAATGACATGAAGAGCCACTCAAGGCTCAAACAAACTACTTTTTCATGAAATGCCTATTGACAGGGCCACCAACAACCTCTTCATTCTCCATATTATGCAACTTGAAAGTGTTATTAGAGAATACTTTAGATATTTTTAAAGCATCGATCCATAAATCTTCAAATTTATCGTGCTTGTCTTTATCTTTCTTCAGTGCATCCCACTTGAGCACTAGATCGCCTAGTTGAAAGTCCTCTTTGTTCATTGTTTTGTCGAATTCTTGCTTGATCTTTAGTTGACGATCATATTCTTTGTCTACAAGCTTCTCTCGAGTCTGTTGCACTTCAACCAACTACTAAATCCTTCTGATCATATGATCAGGCTCCCCTTGGTAATCTTGGAACAATTTTTCCGTAGGTAAGGCAAGTTGAGAAGGAAAAATTGCCTCAACTCCATACACCAGCTGGAAAGGGGAAATTCCCAGTGACCTTTTTACTGTCACTCTGTCATCCCATAGAGAAAATTTGAGTTTTGAGTCCCATGCCTTTTTGTTATCCTCTAATAATTTTTTAATGATATTTATAATGCTTTTTTTTTAGGATTTATCAAGCCCGTTTCCCTGAGGATAGTAAGGGGTAGTGTAAATCAAAGTGATCCAAAACTATTCATAGAACTAAATCAATGGTTCAGCCTTGAAATATGAATCATTATCAGTGACGATTCTGTCAGGACACCCAAACCTTGCCATGATGTCTTCAATGAAACCAATGATCACTTTGTGAGAAGCATTCCTTTTAGGCATAGCTTCAATCCATTTTGTAAAGTAATCTGTAGCAGTCAATATCCATCTATGTTGACCACTATAAGAGAGATGAATCTCCCCAATAAAATCTAGGCCCCACTACTGGAAATGTCCTGAATCTGCCACGGGCTTTAATGGAAAAGACTTAAGTTGTTGCTTCCCAGAGAACTTATGACACTTAGCATAGGCTCTGATCTTAGCACAAAAATTAGTGAACAAACTGGGCAAAAATTACCTAGCCCTAAGGATCTTGTATGTCATTGTTATCCAATAATAACAACCCCCACATAAACTGTCATGGAAATAAGACATAATCTTTTGGGATTCTTGGGGGTCCACGCATCTCAAAATCACTCCTAGTGGATCCTTCCAATACAAAACTTGATCAAAAAGGAAATATTTTATTGATTTGAGTTTTAAGGCCCTCACCTTGTTCTTTTCCATACCCCTTGGAGGCTATAATTTTTTCAGAAAAAATATAATGTCCTTGTACCAGCTACAATTTGCTAGTGCAAAGATGATTTGAGAACTTCCATCGGTTATTTCAGCCTGCTGATTTTTTGAACATGAGTGGATGAAATTCACCCCCGGTGATGAGAAATTTGATTCAACCAAGAGCTTGTCTAAACCTTGGCCTTTAACCAATTTGGTAGGTTTAATCTCCAGATCAAATTCAAGTAATTTAGAAATCCACTTGCTCCTTTTTCCATCTATACCAGGCTGAATAATAATTTCTTTTACAATAGATGATGGAATATAGGCAATAAATCTTGAATGCAGGACATAAAATATGAAGGACTTAAGAGATTTAACCAATTCATAGGCTTTCTTATCCATGAAATCACATTTTAATTCAACATCTCTCAATGCCCAACTGAAAAAGACAATGGGATGCTCTAAGCCTTCAACGTTCTTCTGCAATAGGACTGTTGCTACTATATCAAAAGAGGAAAAAGAAAAAATAAGAAAGTCCTTGGAGTAGTCTCGGCTGACAAGAACCGGGGCTTCAGTCAAGGCTTTATTTGTTTGATCAAAAGAAACATGGGACTCAACAGTCCATTTGATTTCACTACCCTTCTTGAGCATGGTTGTGATATGATTAACCAACTTAGCAAAATTTGACACAATCTTCTCAAAAAAGTATTTCTTCCCAGAAAACATTGAACCTCTTTTTTGGATCTAGGAAGTGATAATGTTTGTATAGCTTCAACCCTATTGGAATCAATCCTTACCCATTCTGTTGACACGATATGTCCCAACAATTTCCCTTCCTTCATGGAAAACAATGATTTTTTTGGATTCAAGGAATGGCCAAATTTTCTGCATTTCAGGAAAATATTTCTTAAGTGATCACAGTGTTCTTTATTAGACTAAGAGTACATTGTTATTTCATATAAATATATAACAACAAAGTTATCCTTCTCCCCAATAAATTCTATGTCCATAGCTTGTTGAAAATTTTCCCCTGTGTTCATCAAACCAAAGAGAATATTGGCGTACATAAATGTACCCCAAGGAGTGGTAAAGGTTGTCTTCTCCCTGTCTTCTGGAAAAATAGAGACCTGATTGTATCCAGAAAATACATCAATCATAGACATATTGGTTTCTCCTGTCCCCTTCTGTAAGATGTGCTCCATCTTGGGTAAAGAGTAATTATCCTTTTTTGAGCTTCGGTTCAGATTTCAAAAATCAACGTAAAGTCTGATTTATCCTTTCTTTTTCCTTACTGGGACCAAATTGGCCACCCATTCGGAATACCTCAAAGGAATGATAATTTTTTCATCTAAAATATTTTTTATCTCTGTTTCCATGACAGGAAGCAACATATGATTGATTTTCCTCAACTTTTTCCTGAAGGGTTTGGTGTCTTCTTTTAATGGAATTATGTGCTCTATAATGCTTGTGTCATAAGTTCTGAGATCTTCATAAGACCAAGCGAATACATCAACAAATTCCTTCAGCAACTTAGTATATTTTTCCCTCTGCTCTTTTGATAGGCTTCTAGACAATTTGACATATTTCAGATTCTTTTCAGTGCCCAAATTGCACTCATTTATATCAGCATCATCAATAGATACCTTCCCTTTCACTTCCACATCATTCCTATCAAATAATATTTCCAAAGGAACTAGTCCTTTTCGAATATGATTTCTGGGTAGCTGCACAATATAATGATTACCAATTTTATTGAGGAAAACATCAGCATGAGGAGTAATTTTTGGATCATGATTCTGATCAATGGGTAATGCAGAAAACTCATTAACAATCTTGAGGAAAATTTTAAGTTCTAAATCATCTTCGAACACCCTCCAATATTTTACATTGTCTGGTATAGAAGGCTTGTACTTGACTTCTACATCATATTTGATTTTGGGTAGTATAGGAATTCTGAAGTTGCTAGCTGATACATCCAAAGAATCAACCATGGTATTCTCTTCTCTAGGAATGAATGATTTGTTAAAAGAAGACAAAAAACTATCCACCAAATCCCACACTTGATTTATGTAAGATCTAAGCCTAGGGTGCTTTGTTTGATAAATATTTTTAATTTGATGGACTATCAATTCAGCATCCCCAAATACTGATAGCTCTTATATCTCCATATCTTTAGCATCCCTCAATCCCAACACAAGTGCTTCATACTCTGCCACATTATTAGTAGTCTCAAATTCTAGTTTATATGACAAAGATATTGTTTCTTTAGTTTGTGAGACCAAGACCACCCTAGCACCAACACCTTCCTTGGAAGAGGCTCCATCAAAGAACATCTTCCAGACAGAAGTGGTTAGAGGAGGCTCCTTGGAAAAAGTAATGGACTATTTTCTGATTTCTAAAGGGGATTCAGGAGCGTCAGTGAGTTGCAAAATGCTAGATCCTGGATCTGTATCAAAGAAAAAAATAGGGTGATTCGAGGGGTTTGCTTCATCACTAATTATGTAAGCCAATTGAGCCTCCCTGTAAAGTCTTCTATTCTCTCCCCCAAAAATAGGAATAGTAGCATAAGAGATATCTATCTGCAAGGTTTCCCCAAGTATTTTTATCCAGGATCCTGACAAGAGCATGCCAAACTTGGGGAGAACATCAACCATTATGATATCCATAAGTATACTTTTCATGAGCAACTGAAATAAGGTCACCACCATATCCTTAATGACTCCAAGACACTTCACTTTTCTATAATCAAAAGAATATAAGTCATGATAAGTCTTTGTGATCTCTAACCCAAGTTCATCCATAACAGATTTTGGCATGAGATTGTGGGATGCCCCTGAATCCATCAAACAATTATGCAGCACCTTATCATGAATATTTAGTGATGTACAGAAAGGGGGGGATGAATCATCTATGTGTTCTATCAATGGACCTAAAATTACTATTATATTTTTATCCTACAGATTTACTGAATCAGTGGCGTTTGGAGAGGATTTGGAATGTAACATTTTGGATAGATATTTTTTAAATTCTTCATTTTTTATCATCTCCAAAAAAGGTACATGGATCTTTATTTTCTGGATCTCATTCTCAAATATGAAGGAAGAAGAAGGCTTCAAAATCTCTTTGGTTTCAGGATAAGGATTTCTGATCATAACTTGTGGGCTTTGAGAGTCTTTTTCTTTGCTACTCATTGGCACAACCTTGGTAGAATCTTCCTTTTGGGTAGGCTGATTAGAAGCATCAGTTTTTTCTTCATTGTTTTTAGATCTCATATTATATCTATTAGTGTTTTCTTTTTCTTTATCCCCCTTACTTAACTCATTAATTTGAATATCCATCAAGGATTTCTCATAAGAGGATTGATTTAAGTGTGGGGAGGAGGATGTGCCACCTATGTAGTGAATTTCAGGATCATCTTCTACCTCCACTTCTTCTTCATCAACAACCAATTTGTTTTGGAAAGGAGCTTGTACCCTCTGATCATCTCTTTCTTTGTTTTTGGGATCTCTTGGAAGGATTTGGGGAGCATTATTTGGTCTCCTGAACTTATGTCTATTTTCAGTGTTTTGAGCATTTCTATATTTCTGTCTCCCTTCTGATTTTAACTTCTCAATCTCGATGGAAAGAGATTTTACTAATTTGGTCAGCTCATCTAATTGAGAATGGACAATAGAAGAATCATAAGTTGAGGGTTCAACTCTATTTTTCCTCCTATTCCTATTAGATTTCCCCCTTAGCTTATCTGATGCCACTATATTGGATTCTACCTCCAAGGTAGCATCTTGCATATGAACTAAGGAAGGTGATCTTCTTTCTCTCAAGAGGAGGTAGAACTCATGGTCAAATGCACTGGAATAAGTGATTTTTTCATAAGTTTAAGTGGGTTTTATCTCATTATGGATCTTGTTGTACATTTTGTTAAATCTTTTAGAAAATTCAGAGACATGCTCTCCTTCTTTCATTTTTAGGGATTCGAATTCGGTGATGTAGTACAAAAAATCCTTTTTGTCCCCCTAGTGCCTTGAGAAGGATTCATCCGATGCTTCAATACCAGTAATGGATCTAGAGGCCAGACCCCTAAACCACTTCCTAGCCTCACCAAAAAGGATTTGGATGAAAACCCTCATCCACACATCCTCATTTCCAATATTTTGGTTATTTGCATAGCTATAGAAAGCAACAAGATGTTCCTCAACTGTTATATCTTCTTCTCCAGTAAACTTGGGCATGTATTTCAAATAATCTCCAAGAGGGAGAGCATTCAATGGTTGGGGTAAGACTAGAGGAGCGTATCTTGTAGCCACTATGGAATCCATCGTATTTGCATGGGGTTTAACAACTACCATTTGATTTTGGATTCTTGGTGAACAAGAAGGAGAAGGAGACTTGACTGTGTGTAGATTAGGAGAGGAATAAAGTATGAAGGGGGGGGTTAGTTTTCACAATAGAGGGCTTTGTCTTGGAAGAAGATGGTAAGGTATGAAAGGGGAGTGACGTTTCCACTTCTTTGGTAGCAAAATTTTTAACAGAAAGAGGTGTAGCTAAGCCTAAGGTAGGGAAACAATCAAAACTATCAAGACTGAAACACTTTTCAATATCAGGGGAGGAGAAAATGTCAATTTTTTCTTCTTTCAATTCAGATTCAAAGGAAGAGTGTTCAACAAGAAACTCTTCAAAATCAAGTTTCTTAGATACTTCAGCAGAAGGTAAAGAGATATTACTTGATAAAACAACTGGAGTATCAAGAGTGGAATCAGGCAACTGACGAGAGGCACTTGTAGCAGCAGAAAATCTTTTCATAGAAGATTTTCCCTTCTTGAGTATATTCTCTAAGTCAGCCTCAGTTGGAACCAAAGGTAGCTATGGATTTGATCTCGTATGTATGCCTTTAGGTTCCAGATATGAAACAATAGAGTTGCCAGGTGCAATATGCAATCTTCAAGATATTGAGTTCTAATGCACCTTTAAAACTAGTATAATGTGTTGTTCAATCCCAGAGAAAAATATTCAAATCGTTCCTCAGCAACGACGCCAATTACATTAACACTCCAAGAGTCACTCCCAGACTACAAATGAGAGTAAGAATGGTAGCATAGAAATGTAAATGTATTAAAATGGTTTGAATAAGTGGATAAACAAGATGAGAAAGAAAGGGAGAGGGCAGCAATAAGTCTGTTGAGGCATTCCATTGGGCATGGAGTCATAACATCCTATGGATCAAAGGCAATCAAACTGTATATCAGACAAAGATATATATAATTATGAGTAGAAGCATGGTGAATATGAAAAAAGGAAGAACACCCATTTAACAAATATCCTTTCTGCAATAGATAAATATTTTCTTAAACAATGAACAATGATTTAATGGGCAAGCTACAACAGATCCTCTGTTGTTCATGAATCCATCAATCAATGGAAGCTATGATCCTCAAAACCTACAATATGTTCAAGAAATAAGATAACATAGAAGTGTGAAAACAAATAATAAAATCCTATAATAGCTCTCATGAATCTTTAATGGAAGAAAATTTCATAACAAACAAGCCCTCAGGCTTACAAATGAGAAACTCTAACTGTTCCTACTCTCTCAAGCCTCTCTTGGCTCATGAATCCCCTCTTCAAGAGATATTTCCTTCCTTAAATAAAAAACAACATCCTCATAAACTTAGGATTTCGAATACCATCTCCTCCATTGGATTCTAAATCTTGGAGATAGGTGGCAACAATCAAAGAGGCAAAAATTCAACAAACTGCTAATTTTTAGGAATTTGTTGGAAGTCATTAATAAAATGTCTCTGCCTCATTGCATGAGGCCTTTGATGGAGATAAATATTAGGTGTAGGTGCCCCTTTACAAATCCATTTTTAATCCTCCTTAATAGGTGGCAGCCTCCCAACAAGATGAATATCAAAACCGTGACCGCTACAGGAAATTACGTAGCGTTGTTGTAAAACAGTTGGTAGCACCACTTCTATGTCTAATATCTCTCAAACCATAACACATTTTGAAAAAAAGGAGAGGTTTTTGTTATCTGGAATGTTTTGAACGAAAACCTCCTCCATGTTTCAAAAATACCTTTTCAATTATTCACAATCCAAGTTTTAAATTAGTCACTTAGAACTAGTAGAATAACTCTCCACAATTCAACCTCTGCCAGATTTTCGGTAGCGCCTTAGGTAGCACCTGCCTGTGTGTCTGCATTCAATTTGGTAGAATAAATATGTGGGTTCTTTTGATTCTTGGAACCTTTTGATAGTGTTTTCAATTCATTTTCATGACACTTGGCTCCTTAACCAATCTTGTGCTAACATAGGCTCCATGGGGGATAAAGTCCTCCATGTGAGGCTCTAAGAACTCTTGTAGTTTCAGTGCCTTATCCTTTGGGCTTGTGAAGTCATTCTTTGATGCATTGTGATGAAGACAACATACTAACAACTTATATTACTCTACATTCAAATAGAAATAAAACACACCTTCTCTTGATGAAGCCTATTTATGTACAAAACCTAAGCTAACTGACTTTTACAATGGTCTAGGTGAAGGAAAACTTCCACCAAAGCCATTCAAGTAACTTGCTGACATGAGTCTTTATAATTCTAATGATTGAAATCAGACAAGAGGAATATGCCAATGGTTTGAAAAAATTTCCTATATCTCCTCTGACAGCTACTGACACAATAAAGTTTACAAGTTCCAAAACATTTGAGAAATACAACTCCATATACACCCCTGCAGGGTCATGCAAATGGTGACATAACAGATGGGTCTGATAGCATATTTATTTTTCCACTTCAAGTTTATTAATGTAAATTGTGGGTATAAGTGGAATAAGGATTGACGTAGGTGGCTTCTGATCAACTGATGACTATTGATTTACTTCTGGCTATGTATAAATGATCTTTTCATGTGTCTCAACTAAGGGCTACTCCTGGTCAAATATTCAGGTTATGTCTTCTATGACAAGGAAAACCTCTGCATCGTACTCCCTATCTTCATAGTGATCAAATATAGGATAAGCGTGTTGCTCATCATCACTAGAATATTCATCAAAAACAGGTTGCCCTT
The DNA here is from genome assembly GCA_032191745.1 of Picea mariana. Classification (NCBI taxonomy): domain Eukaryota; kingdom Viridiplantae; phylum Streptophyta; class Pinopsida; order Pinales; family Pinaceae; genus Picea; species Picea mariana. The sequence goes on from JASDQU010291766.1 coordinate 9,037, forward strand.
CATACCTATGATCAACCTCTAAAACAATGATTTCATCAAGAATATAATTGTTAAAAATATCCATTTCAAGAAAAACAATTATTGTCGCTTCTAGTTGTTCATACACATGATTTTCATTTGAAACAAAGTTATGAATGTTGTCCTCTCCAAATACATGACTATTCTTTATCATTTCATTTGGACAGTGAATAAAAATGTTTTCATCTTTATATTTGGCAGAGAAATCTAACAAATCTTGAGCACATTCTACATATCCCTCACAACATTTATGAAAAATACTTTCAGAGGGATAAAACCTTTTGTAGTGTTCATTGAATACTCTATGTAAATCCTTCAAGGATGAAATGTTGGAAGGGGATAACGAGAAATACCATTTACGTGCATCCCCGTCCAATGAATACATGAACATTTTCATCAATATATCTTCATGATGGATGTCAAGTTGCTGCATCAAAGAATGAAATTCATGAACATGCTCAACAGGGTTGTCATCCTTACCTTCATAAAATATCGGTTGCAGGTCTTTCCACTCATTAATAAGAGGCACACAATGTGGATAATCATCTATGGCTATGAAATTGAGTGGGGCAAACCTCCTAGCCATGATAGCCTTCATAGCCATTTAATTGGTCTCATTCTAGTGGAGTCACCAACATATTATGAACAATGGAGTCGCCATGGTGAATGTGCAGCCTTGAAGGTTTCCAACTTCAGTCACCATATAAAGATGGAGTCGTGCAATGTCGTTCTTCCCAGGGATATTTTCAATCTTCTCAAATATGTCCCTGACAATGACACCAAGAATGTTAGCACTAGGAATCACCTTCAGATTGTAGGGAAGTAAATCCCAATACCCATCAAGTTTATATGTGAATGTAAGAGTGTTTCATAGGGTCAAATGGAAAAGGAATCAAAGTGATAATGTTCCAACTCAGATAACATGGCTAGTATGCACCAACAATCAATTTTTTGGCTAACTTAAATCAGTAATTGGGAGTAAATATGGATAGAAGGAAGACTTGAAAGAGAGGGATGTAGGGGTTGCTGTAAACATCAGGTCTACAAAATCCTAAGGAAGAAAGTTTCCTAGTACAATATCTTCTTGAACTTAGAAACTAAGGAAGCTAAATAAACATCATGATAATATAATGATCAAACATCCACCATAACATCACCACAACCATTCATGTGAATCATTCAAAGCATGAACATTTAGCATCAGAAACAAATAAGTTGAAAGAGAAGTTGATTTCTATTAGTAAAAATGTCTTAAGTCAAGTACATAGCCATATCACAGTCACTTCATCAAAATATTATAGTCTAAGGGAGCATTCCTCAACCATCCAAACCTACTAAACCATTTCAACTATCTATTTATAACAAAAAGGGGGGAAACAGCTGGAGGTATGAGCTGGCCTCCTCCCCTTGAAAATATCTAAACATTTATTTGATCTAACAACTTAGTTTAACAACCTATTCTATAAAATAGGAAAATGTTGGTGACTAATCCAACAAACTTCAAGATGACTTGATTCCTTCTTGCTACACAACTCCTTGTTTGCCATGTGTCTTTCAAAATCATGTGGTTTTCCTCATGATCCCAACTATTGTTTCTACCATCTTCTCCATCATCACCTATCCAAAAAGTTGTTACTTAGCCCTCCTGAATCATTGGTGTCTGTAGGTAGCTTCTTTAGGTAGCAGTTTGAGTAGCGTATTTCACAACTTGGACAAGTAGAAAAGGTAGCGCACTTAGGTACAACAAATGTGCTGCATATATCTGCAAACCTTTGTTGTCTGTCAAATATTAGGTAGATCCATTATTCTACATCTGTATACAGACTCTGTTCCTTTTGAAATATTAGGTAGCGCATGTAGGTAGCGCCACTTTAAAGAGATCTTTAGCATAGGCTAAACTCAAAGCCATGGCTTTGAATTGCTTTTCACCTGTAATGGGGATTCCTGCTGCAGCTAATATAGAGGCTTCAATCACCTCAAATTCCAAATCCCCAACCTTGGTTTTCCTACCATTGAAATGTAATGCAAATTGTCTTTCTACCTCTGGATGTCCTCTCTAGATATTCTCGCAGAAAGAGAGGCATCCCACTCTTTGAAATACCTCTCTTTCCATGGGATCTATATCAAAAAGATTCATGTACATAGGTTTTTTCCTAACCACCTTGCCACCTTTTTGTGTCTTCCTCGATTGAGGAGTCTCCATGGTTTAAAATGAGAGCTTTTAAAGGCCTATGGGATAGTAATAACCATGAAGGCTTTAAATTGGGCTTCAAATGTACAAGGCTGACCTTTCAAAACCGACTGGTTCTAGTAAGCCAAGCTTGACTGTGGGAACTACACCCTTAGACTTGTACATGTATTTGAGAGTGTAGATAGTGAGGGGGTAATCCAAAATTGGCCCTTTGCAGCTGAGTGAAAATGATTAACTCCAAGATGAAAGGAAGCAAGGGAGGAAAAGAGGTTTTAAGCAACACCTCTGGGTAGCACGACGCATACATAGAGGATATGCTATTTAAGAGCTTGAAATTTCAATGGCTGTGGACGACAACAGTAATCAAACCTAGATATAGGAAATGGAGTTTACAGGTCTGAAAAATATGGAAGACAAGGCTATCATGCAAAGACAAGTCCCTTATAACTGTGCAAGCTCGACAAACCAAAACCTAAGCGCAAATTTCTTGTGAAAATTAATATGAAGAGGAGGCAACACATGATATCTTTGGATTAGACACCTATTGGAATCTTCAATGAAATCTAAGGATGAAATTGTGAAAGCTTCGGTCCTCGAATCTACTTCAACATTGAATTTGGTTGCATTGTTGTCGCTTGATCAGAACTTGTGAATTTGCGCAGCGCATCACTGTTGAGTTTTTTCAAAATAATAAACCATTACCAGGGCTCGTAAATGCAAGATCTTTAAGGCATATTTAACCAACTCCTAGCACTGAAAACAAGGAACCTGACATAAGTCATGGAAATCATGACTTGTGGTGGAAGTATGATGAACGGGAAAGGCACTACAAAACTTCCTGATGAGTGGGCAACGCTCCAACTTAAAAAATAAGTGGATAGGTAAGAAAGGATAATGAGGCATGGCTACGAGGTCATGAGTGAGGAGAGATGTGTGTCACATCAGGCTAGTCATGGGGGGGATCGACCTAGAGAGAAGTCATGAAGGGGACCGAAAAATCAATTTGAGGATCAAACATGAGCTATGACTCAAAAGTTTATTTATCTAAGGGGACCTAACAAACATAATTTTAAAGGGATGAAAAATAAAAAATTAAAATCTAAGGCTTAAAAAAGGATTAAAACAAACTAAAAGACCCAAGGAAATTTAGTGTGATAACACCATGGATGGTTTGTACTCTTCCCCCAGCTTGAAAATCTAGTAGATTAACTCAAGAATGATAACAAAAGGTTGGAGACATGCCCCCCCAAGATTCATTTCATTTTTTGACTTTGAGGTTGTCACCAATTTCTGTACTAGATGCAAAAAAATAATAAGGGCGAATGAAAGAAAGGTTCAAATACAAGACTTGACAAAAGACTTGAATCGACATCTATGATATCTAGATAAATAGTTGACTCGATATCTATGAGATCTAGTGAAAAGACTCAACTTGCTATGAGAGGTGATTGTTTCATTTTTTAATGAGCTTGAAACAAGAAAATAACTATGCCCAAGACATTTGTTTCATTTTTTAACGAGCTTTCCACAAAGAAGTAAAACTATGCTCGTGACCTATGTTTCATTTTTTAGTGATCTTGCCAAAGAGAAGTAAAAATATGCTCATGGCTCCAGGTTCAATCCCCAGATTTTTGTTTCATTTTTTAACGAGCTTTCTACATAGAGGAAAACTATGCTCATGACTTTCGTTTCATTTTTTAACGATCATTCCACAAAGAATAAAAAATATGCTTGTGGTCTCTTCTTGATCATGGATTACAAGAGTACAATGCTCTGGAAGGAATACATGTCAAGGGACAAATCTCAATCATGGCTTCCAAGAGATCTTTGCTATATGGGAGAAAAAGAATCTGGAATGAAAACATGTCGACGACCTCGATAAGGGTAGGGAGATCTGGCTCTAATATCCCTATCGAAGAGATGACCATGTCAACTACAGGATCTAAGTTAGGAGAAGGGATATATTAACTCTCATGTGAGGTTGAACGCATGGGGCAGGTCATTACATAACTGACCCGCGATGGAGGTGACATCGCTGACATGTATAGAATGTTTAGGGAAGGTGGATGGTTGACCATCAGATGAGGGTGAATGAATGAAAGTTTATCGATTGTTACTATTTTTCCATTGTGATGGAAACATGTCACTTGAAAGAGATTGGACCCAAAATCTCTCATAACATAGACATAGTCTCTCCCAAGGAGAAGGTTAAAGTCCAAGGGGTCGTGAAATACCATCACATCAGCGTAGACCATTTTTCCTCCCAAAGTAACCAGAAACTGAGGAAGGATCCCTAAAGGTTGACTAAATAGTCTATCAAAGGTCAACAGATTCTTATTCATGGGCGCAAGCTATAGGGAACCAAAATCCTTCCAAGCATTCACGGATAAGATTCTAACAGAAGAATCTTTGTCTATTATAGTGTTAGGAATATTCCTATCACAAACCTGCATGGTTATTTGGAAAGGCATGTAATAAGGAAGACGAGGTTCTATCAAATTATTCAAATTAGTAGAAATCATCTGATTGCTCGAAGGTGGGGTCATTGGGATGGGCGGAGTTCCCCTTTGTCTAGGTGAATCAGTATTAACGAGGTATACCTGAGTGAGATCCTCACTCCTTAAATGAGGAGTGGGATTGACTGATGAAGGAATTGGATCGACCACTTTGTTTACACTTTTCAAGGGTGGAGTGGGATTGATTGATGGTGGAACTAGATTGACCACTTTGGTTGCACTCTTCAAGAGAGGAGTGGGATCGACCAATGATGGAACTGGATCGACCACTTGGATTTCAGTCTTCAAGGGAGGAGTGGGATCGATCAATGGTGGAATCGAATCAACCAATTTGAAACTCTTCAAGGGAGGAGTTGGATCGATGGATGAAAGAACCAGATAGATCACTTTGGCACTCTTTATAGGAAGAGTGGGACTGACTGATCACAAAACTAGATTAGTCACTTGTGTTTCACTTTTCAAATGAAGAGTGGGCCTAATGGATGACGGAACTAGATCAACTACTAGGATTTTTGGTTCAACCAAGGATGAAACCAGATTGACCTCCTGATCAATCAGACTGACCGGGGATGGAACCAGATTGACTAGTCAATCAACTAACGATGGGTTAGAAGAGAT
>JASDQU010291769.1:1095-14379 GCA_032191745.1 Picea mariana
TTTCAGATAATAAGCCTCTTCGAGGGGGCAACCTCCTTTTACCCCACTTAAATGTTCAAGTACAAGATGATTCAAAATGAAAATGTCTCCTTGGTATATATAGGAGACTAGGAGGTATAATTACAACTAATGGCCTAAAGCCGACATAAATAACATAACATCACTAATATAATATGCCCCAATTAAGGGGTAATGAGCCAATATTAGGGCTTAACAAGAAATGATGTCATTTTTGGGTTCCATCATTAAAATGGAAACCAAGGTGGAGAAGGTGGAGAAATGATGTCATTTTTGGGTTCCATCGTTAAAATGGAAACCAAGGTGGAGATTTTACTTGCATCAATTAGGTGGTAATATTGTAACTTGATGATTGGTTGGGTTGAAGTAGTTACATCCCTTTATGAAGCTACACAAATTCATAATAACGATAGTTTCCTTTGCAAAGCTACAAAAATTCATAATAAAGACAGTTTCCTTTGCAAAGCTATGCATGCAAGGATAATGTTTTCTACAATGGTATAATATATGTGAAAACAAAGTGGTCATTAGTACCACATAAACCGTGACTTGGGATGAATTCAAGGTCTTAATCAAGGATAAATTCTACCTTGTGATATATTGGAAGGATAAATTCTACCTTGTCAGCTATTGGAAGGAACACCAACAACAATGACGATCCCTATGATATACGTCCAACTAGATTGTAGATGACCACATTTGAGAATTCAAGCACTATACCACAACAATGACAATGATGATCCCTATGATACAAGTCCAACTAGATTGTAGATGACCACATTTGAGAATTCAAGCACTATACCACAACAATGACAATGATGATCTCTATGATACAAGTCCAACTAGATTGTAGATGATCACATTTGAGAATTTAAGCACTATACCAATTACTCAGATAGATGGATGAGGAAGTGAAGAAAATCACCAATTTTATTGGGAAATTGATAATGCTAATTCAAAGGGAGCTCAATATCACTACTACATTTGGGGTCATATTACAACATTCAATCAATGTTTTAAATGTTGAAATCACTTGTTTTTGGCCTCTCATTTTTTTCAAAATATTGGATATTAAGATTGTTTAAATTTCGACATTTGTTGTAGATTTATCAATAATACATACATCGATATTACAACTTTGTGCATACAAATGATTCCTTGATGGTATGCATCAAATTTCCCATAATGTTGATATGTCAATGTTCGTAGGTCCATGCCACATCACCATATGCCATGTCAAGGATATCCATGTCATCAATGCCATGTCCATCATCAACATTGTTACCCCCATATTGTGGGACAACTAAGAATATGATATCTCGAGGCCCTCAAATTGTAGATATGGAGTACCAATAGACAACTTGACCAATAATATCCACTTGCACAGATAGAGACCCACCTCACCACCACAACTGCAGGTCGATCATGACGGTATCCACCACATTAGTTGGCCTCTGGAAGACATTGGGTCTTTCTCCATGAGGTAAAAGTCAGGTATTATGGTGAGTGCCATTCCAATATTTGAGGCATTTGAGTTTGTTACATCTATTACTTCTTTTTGATTATGTGACATTTTCTTGGACAATATGCTCTTTGCCTTGTTTCACCTTGGTGGTTGACATTGCGCCTAGTAAGTGGGTCACCCTTAGGGATAGGTATGCCACTGGTGTTGATATTATGGTAGCTACGGGAGGTATTTACCTCCATGTGTAAACCTGATGAGAATAGAATACTCCGGAAAGCAAGAGAAACCATAATGAGTTGGCTAATAACCCTATAAGGCTTGTCGACTCAAGAAGATAATTTATATTAGGTTATTAGCCTCCAAGAGAAGAAGTCAACCAAAAGAAATAATAACATACTGAACAGACAAGTACCCAGAATGAGAAGTCAGCCCTGGCAGTTAGCCATAATTACTATAAATACAGGAGGCCAGTCTTCATTCTGGCAGGAAGTTTCAGTATTGTAGAGCAACACTTGTGCGCACTACCGTTGCCTAGTTTCTATGCAGGTTTGGAGGAGAGCTGCCATTGCAGCTGTTGCAGCTAGTAGTGACGCTTGGACTATCTCCTGGCTAGGGTTTGGACTATCTGATCATCTCTTATTGGTGCGCTATCCTTGGCGAAAGGTGCGCTACACTTTGTTTGGCTATCTAGCCTAGGGTTTTCTTCCAGAGTGACTCTCTGTCAAGGTTAAGGTGCTCGGAGGGTGGCTTCGACCTATGGTTGGGTGACAAGAGGATTTTCAATGGTAAAACAAGCACATCCACTTATATTCTAACAGGTTATGGACCCACACCTCCTTCATTCAGTCTAACCGCTAGAAGGAAACACAACCATAAGGATATTAAGCTCGTTGAAGAACTGCCACTAGGGTTACTAGCAGGTGCAATTGCAGAAACCCTAACCCTCTTTTTGAGGCACCTTAAATGAAGGGATTGACCTAATCTCTGGATAGATCAGTGTGCCCTAGCCTAGCACATCTCCTGGTACTCTCAGAAAGCCAAGACATGAAGTTTGAGCTTTTGGTCAAATCTAGGGTTGACCAAGTCAAAGAAGCCATGACTTACTCTATAAAGTCAGAGAAAAATTTAGATGGAGCTTCTAACTTCAGAGCATGGAAGACAAGGATTGATCTCATCCTTGCCAAGAATAAAGTGCTGGATATCGTGAAAGGAAAGATCGTGAAACCAGAGTTTGAAGAAGGGAAAGAGAAGGAACCACAGAATGTTGCAGTTATGGAGAAGTTCAAAGACGGTGACATCAATGCCATGAGTATCATAGTGGATTCTATAAAATACCACTTGATACCCTGCATATCCCATCTTGAATCATTGAAGAAGATGTACGATGCCCTAACAAACCTCTTCGCAGTCAGAAACATTGGACAAGTAATGAGTCTGAAGAATGAGCTCTGTGACATGAAGATGAATGATGATGACAACATAAAATCATACTTTGTGTGAATATCTTAGTTAAGAGATCAACTACAAGCTATTGAAGAGATCATTTCAGAGAAGGAATTGGGAAACATAGTACTCAATGGTCTTCCCAAGACGTGGGATGCATTTGCCGCAAGCATGAACACAAGGAAGGAATATCTGACATTTGAAGAACTTTGGACTTGCTGTGCTCAAGAAGAATCAAGGATCAGTGCAAAAGAGAAACCCCAAACAAAGTACGATGATCAAGCTTTCACAACAAGATTCAATAATTTCATGAAGAAAAGGAAGTTTGGTTCAAGGAGGAAGACAAATCAAGAGAAAGATATTTCAGAAATACAATGCTTCAACTGTCGAAAGTATGGTCACTACAAGAATCACTGTCCCGAGCTAAAGAAAAGGAAGGAGAAACATGAAGCATCAGTGGTCAAAGAAAAGGAACCTACAAAGAAGACCAAGCAGGATGAAAGAGGCTTCTTCTTTTGAAGGTAACAATACTCTTCTTAGTCCTTGTGCATATCTTGTTTTCATAATCTCTATACATATCTTGTATATCTATCTCTTAGAAGATAATATGTTCCAAGAAGAACTATACTTATGAAAGAACAACAAGATAAGGATTGCTATCATTATACAAGTTAGGATGAAATACATAAATCAAATCATGTGGAAGCCATTACAAGAGACTTAGAAGAAGTAAGACAGAAAGAAGTCAGCAACCAAGAGGAAATTGGAGAAAGACTTATAACACTTTGTAGAAGAGAACAAGGATGCAGATGAAAGTGTGGAATCTCCTAGATGGAGGGAGCTGATTATACATTAAAAAGAGAATGAATGAAGCAAGGATTAGGAGGGAGCTAATCCAGTGATCCATTGAAGATGATGAAGTATATATCCATGGTAGAAGCCATGAAAGGCAGTACGTGTTCAGTTCGACCCTAGAAAAAGAATTCTTCGAAGAGAAGCCTTAAAGTATCCCAAGTTTTCCATCCACATCCGTGATCCTATAATGAAAGGAAGAAGTGAAATATTTAGGGCATGGAATCTATAATAAAATCCATGGACCCAAGAACTAAATGAAAACATAAGAAAGAACATGAAGATAATAAGAAAGAAAGAGAAGCTAGAACAACCAGTCATTGCATCAAGAATCACAAGATTGACAGCCCGATATGAACTCAATAAAAGAAATCAAGCAGAGGAACTGAAAGTCGTGATGAAGAGCAGTGTATGGAAGACTTATGAATGAAAGCATTGCGAGATCTAGAACTAGAGGTTCTCCCAGATGGAGGGAGAAGACTATGATGATTACTTGTTCTAGTAAACCAGACATATCTCTACATGAGTCATTATATCATCCGCAACATCCATGAGTTGGAGTTCTATATCAGATAAATGCAAAGACTAATTGAACAAAGAGAATATGAAGAGAAACCTCAAGACTTTGAGGCATACTAGAGAGAGACCCTTGTATGCAGATGGAAAAAGATAGCTCGATGGAGAACCTCTAGCGCACAACAGAAGCGTGGTGAAGATTTCTATAACAAAGATATTGTATCAAGATGATTACTCAATAGATCAGTTCTCATGATGACAGAAGAAGTGCCAAATAGATATGTTCCAGTTTTCCAACAATGATATACTCTATTGATCAGAGCTACATGAAGCCTTCAGAGAAAACCAGTGTTCCATACCGAAGTACATTTGAAATCAAGAATTACATTATCCGTGATGAAGTCCAGAAAGGAGAAAGTGGTTCTCCAATACATATCTCCACAGATGAGAAGATAAGAAGATATTTTGGTAAAGATTCCATACAAGATGAAAGAGTTTGTGTACTCAAGCTGGAGCTCGTGGAGACGACTTCCTTATTCAAAAAGGAAGATATGACTCCCAGGTTGGGAGGGAGCATTGATATGTATTGATTTATGGACAATCATTTTTCAGTTCGAAAAATGGTCCAGGATGAGCAGTTTCCTTTCCATTTCGGAAAGTGGATTGAGATTTCTAACGGACAATGATTTCCCCTTGTGGTTAACATGGGAAATGGTCCAGATTTCTAATGTATCATAGACAACAAATTCCCATTGTGGTTAACATGGGGAGTGGTCTAGGGAAGTCTCTCTTCTTGAGGGTTACTCAAGAAGACTGGCCTGCCTCGCCGGACAACAATTTCTCATTGTGGTTAACATGAGGAATGGTTCGTTTTGGAGGTTGATACATGACAGTCTTTTCCTCTTGTGGTTAACAGAGGAAATGGTCCAGACATTCATTCCTTAGGGTGTATTCATTCTATCCAGGTTGCACTTTGTTTAGTGTTGGAGGAATGGCCCAGGGTGGGGAATGGTCCAGGCTCAACAATCAGGGACAAGCATTCCTTAGGGTAGATTCATTCTCTCCAGGTTAGACTTTTTTTAGTGTCGGAGGAATGGCCCAGGGTGAGGAATGGTCCAGGCTCAGAAATCATAACAATTATTCTTCCTTGTTTGAGAAGAATAAGACAGATAGCCCATCATTGATGTTCTACTCTAAGGGAAGATATTCTTTCAGATCTCACAAATGTGAATGAAAGATTGGCCCAGATGATTCAGTTTATATCATAACATTGTTTCTGTGCAGGTTGATATCAGATGATTGTTATGAAGATTGTATGACAGTAGATGTATACTACTATGGTGGATATGTTCCACTGTTTGATCAAGTACTTGTTTTCTACTTGGTGTGGTAGTATACCAATGGATTGTAGTTATGTACTACTATGGATAGACACAATTGTGTTCTATTTTTGTTTCAATTGACTTGAAGACTATCAACAGTTTTGTAAATGATTATCAACCAGATGGATGATTAAAGGACAAATATTTCCCAGACGAAAAATGGTTCAGAACATCTACTCTTCTAGGACTTATGTCCAAATTAGAAGAATGGCTCTTGTATCACTCTGTGGTGTGAGTGACTTATCCAACATCATGTTTGATTACTCAGATGAAGTATGGTTTCGAGAGATGATGCAGCTGATGACACTGATGGTGATGATGATGCTGATGATCTAGTCATGTGATAGTCTAGACGACTATGTTGATGCTACTAGGGGTATGGTATGTTTTTGTGCTCAAGACCATTACCTGTAATACCTTCCTAGCTAGGAGGGAATATTGATATTATGGTAGCTGCGGGAGGTATTTACCTCCACGTGTAAACTTGACGAGAATAGAATACTCCAGGAAGCAAGAGAAACCCTAATGAGTTTGCTAATAACCCTAGAAGACTTGTCAGCTCAAGAAGATAATTTATATTAGGTTATTAGCCTCCAAGAGAAGAAGTCGGCTAGAATAAATAACAATATACTAAATAAACAAGTACCCAGAATGAGAAGTTAGCCCTGGCAGTTAGCCAAAATCACTATAAATACAGAAGGCTAGTCTTCATTCTGGAAAGCAGTTTCAGTATTGCAGAGCAACGCTTGTGCGCACTGCAGTTGCCCAGTTTCTGCGTAGGTTTGGAGGAGAGTTGTCATTGTAGTTGATGCAGCTAGCAGTTACGCTTGGACTATCTCCTAGCTAGGGTTTGGACTATATGATCAACTCTTATTGGTGCGCTATCCTTGGGGAAAGGTGCGCTAACCTTTGTTTGTCTATCTAGCCTAGGGTTTGCTTCCAGAGTGATTCTCTGTTGAGGTTAAGGTGCTCGGAGGGTGGCTTTGGCCTATGGTTGGGTGACAAGGGTATTGTTAATGGTAAAATGAGCACATACACTTATATTCTAACAACTGGGGGGTCCTTTTGATGAGTCATCGTTCCATTCCCAACCATACTTTCCACTTTCCACACTTCATCCCCTCATCTCCTCACCTTTTGGGTTTTTCAGGTGTACTGACCCAAGAAGGGGTTGTCCCTCACTTAATGGGAAGAAGGGGATGAAGGCCCAGAGGCTTGTGGCTGGAAAAAGATAAAATCCTAATTATAAACCTTCTAGATGCTCGCCCAAAGAGGTCTTGAGAGAAATGAAAATCTTCTCCTAAAAAATCAAAGACCTACGAAAGCAAATTAACATTATATAAATGTCCCCACTTGTTGAAGTGTTTACAGTCATGCAATGTCCCTTTCTTTCCTTGCATATGGAACTCCGTGTACCTCTAGATTCAAGTTTCCTTGTTGTACTTTCCCCCAAGATAATCGATTCAAAAATAGGGAGTACCCAAGGTTTTGGAATATTAATTAATTAATGGCAATAAATGGGCTTGGAAAAAGGATGCATTGAAAACGAAGGTGCAACACACCCTCTACAAAGGCACCCATAAGTGAGATAGTAGAACCCCTTGTATGTCATGAACCCCATGCCAAATTGTTTTTCCCTTTATCCATGACACCTCACCCACATGACTTATATGAAGTTCCCCTCGGGAAACACCCCTTAACTTGAGGAATGATTCACCAAATAGATCATTTTGTCAACCCTCCCATGCTCAAACTTGGTAAATTGCATAGGGTATTTGAGCATTAGTTTATTTTACTGAGGTGGTTTGGATGTACTTTCTTGAATGTATATTTTATTGATTTGATTTACTCATCATTATTCTTTGACTTGAGATCCTTGGAAGGCATATCCATTTGTCTTTGCAGGACCTAGCCGGTGGACAATTTTTGAGGAACAAGGTTAGATTGGGATTCCATGGGGCTTCAAGCCCATAGGTTGGATTCCAATGGCTTGCATGCTAAATGACGAAAAAGTTCCTTTGGAGGCCTAGAAGACATCATGGATGACCTCACCTAGCCCCTATCACCCAAACGACTTACCTAGGAGGGGAAAAACGTCACTCTTTGGGGCTTTCCCTCACCTAGGGCTAGAGTTTGGTGGTGATGGAGTTGTTTCTCATTGACACTTGGCATGATTTGACCAGAGGAGGCATGGATTTAATGAAGAGATATTTGCACATGAAGAGGAGGCTCTAGAAGCCCCAAATACCTCCACCTTCTTTTCCAACGACTTGGAAAAGTGTCAAAATGTCTCCAGGGGCGACATCATGTTTTAGGGCTTCTTTCATGTGCAAAAGTGTGAATTAAACAATATTATCTTTGTAAAGGGGTAAGATAAGGGTTGTTGACCCATTGTATTATGTTTTACCCTAATTTAAGTGGAAAAACATACTTGAGAAATTTTTGTATAAATAGAAATGAACTCTATTCCATTTTTACCATAACTCTCCCTCTTGTGAGAGGATACATGGCTGAGATTTTCGCTACACTTGAGCATTTTTTGTATCTCTCTCTCTTGCAAATGGTTTTTGGTGTTATATCTCGGTGAATGGATGAAGTGAAGTGATGCGCACCTCTTGAAGGCTTGTTCTTTTGCTCTGGGATGGTAATTTGCATGGTGAACTAGGGTTTGATATCTCTTTTCTTGGAATTGGTAAGGAAAAATCTGCATGTGTTAGTTCTTTCTTGTTCATTATTGGTTATTTTTGGTGGAAACCCTAGGAGGAGTATGTTGGATACACCCTCCATTAATGCTTCATCTTATTGCTAAGGTTATACGTCATTCTTGAACAAGGGTTGCTAGGAGAAGTACAAGTGTGTACACCCTCCTAGATTTTCCCTAAGTTGGTTGGCATACCCTAGGGAGTAAGAGGATTTACAACCCTAGGGATATTTTTGATCCAAATTTTATTTTAAATATCCCATTTACCCAATTTTAAAGGCACTAATCTAATTTTTGCATTGGAGAAATAAATTATTTGCCTCGGTAAACGTGATTTAATGAGATACTAATCTTGTTTCAATTGGATAATTTTCTGCATGTTAAGGGCTTGTCAAGGCCACTAGGGCGTCTTGATTGGCCTAGCCTTCTTAGATTTATAGGTCATTAAAAGATACATCCATTAGGGATATAGAAAAATCTCTCTTTACTCAATTGTAACTTGTTTTTCAACCATCATAAATCGCTAAAGTTTGCCAAGATAACCGACTTGGCCTAGCGCATCTTTTGAGTGGACTCTTTGTAAGTTTTGGTGGTTGATTTTCTTGATGTAAAAACTTGTTTTCTACAGCCATAAGGATGAAAAATATATCTAAAACACCATTTACTACAACCTTGTTTTAGTGCTAAAGTCTTGTGCTTTCATACTTGAGTATTACTAGTGTTTATCTAGTTTATCTCTTACATCATTTGTTGGACTTCTAGAAATTGTTTAGAAAATTTAACAACTAGTTTCTTGCTGATATCTATCTATGTTTACTTCTGCAATTGGGGAAAACAATCTTAACTTGCTTGTCCACCTAACATTGTACACGTATATTGGCTTGTTCTTGTGTCTCATGCATGTACACCACTTTTCATAGGGACCCTTACCTCTTGGCAACCTTTGGCTACCACCAAGACCTCATTCAAGCCCTTTTCCAAACTTAGTAACTTGACCTTTAGGGGAATCCCTTCATACATCTCACTTTCCATATAATTTCCCCATAGGGTCATCAAGATCCCCCCCTTGAGGTGATTCTTTCATCTCTAAAGTGACGGGAATACCCGCATAAGGTGACAATGGATAGGTGTTCTCTAAGTTGTCTCCATTTTGGTGGTTGGGTCAAGATTTTCCCAACCTACAACTTGTGCGATAAAAAACATCACCACATAAATGTTCCAATATCCTATTGATCTATGTTCGTTGATCAACATTAGTACATACACAATCCTCCTTGGTCTTTTTCCTAGTTTTTCTTTATCCCTCACATTTTCTTTACTTAGTCATTTTCCCCTTTCAAATGTGGGTTGCGGGTAAGAATACTATCAAATTCCTAGGTCCACAGACCTACAAGCCTATGTATCTTTACTTAGTCATTTTTCTTTTCTTGTAAATCTCAACACTTAGTCATTTTTCAAGCGACATAGGAGTTCCATTGTGGGAGACCAACACATCCTTGTCCCGCAATCACACAACACTCAAAATGACATGTCTATATCTGTGCACTCCAAACTCCACCCTTCACCTTTTTCACACTTAGTTGTTTCTTTGAATGTAGATGCAGGATGCCCATCTCTTCCACTTACCTTTTTCCCATCATGCTTGAGTCCCGCAAACCGTAGTCCCATGTTCTACAAAGCGACCCTTTTTTCTTTTGTTCTACAAAGTGACCTATAGTCCCATGTTCTACAAAGTGACCCGCATAACATCATATTCTCACACTTAGTCTATTTTTTTCATTACGGATGCCTGAGTAATCTCTTTTCACCTTTTTCATTCCCTATGTCTTGTGTCCTGCATCCCGCATTCCCACATTCATCGTATTGCACTTTCCATTCTCCTTTTCACACTTTCATACTTAACCATTTTTCATCCTCCACAACATCACATCACCTTTCTTGATCACATTTATTTCTCCTCACCACATCATCCGCCACTTGTGTGAACATAATGTTGTTATTAAAATGGTGAAGATTTCATAAATCTTTGTAATAAATTATAAATTTTACTATGCAAGACGACATCTTTGAAATAAGAGCTATGGTGGTGAATAATCAAGGAAATACATGGTAAATTAAATAAAGAATTAATGTGCCATGTTGTAAAATGTTATATTGACAGTAGCATTACCTATTGGTAAGAATAGAAAATAGTATAAATAACGTGAAGTAGGAGAGAAGAGTTGTATTGTGAAGATATGCTAAATACTCTCCGACGTGAAGACCATGAGTTCCAATGGTCGCAGGATTACAAGTGGTAAAAGGCCCTTCCTCCCGCCGAGAAGAAAATGAACAAGGTTTGGAATTCATGTATAGCTCTAACTAGTTGTGTGCTTGAGGTGATAGATTTCAAAGAGCTAGTTCTTTGATGTGCTGATAAATTTGATAGATAAAGAAGGATAATTCAAGTTCAGGGGAAACAACCTATCTCCTTGGGTCCTTCAGTTTTCAAAAGAATGTTGCGACTCCTGAAACTCACCATACAGTTCAAGGGTGAAGAAGCTAGTGAATTCCTCAAGGAACAAAAAGGAGGAGAATATATCCTCAAAAAATATTTGGCCGACCCAATAGCTAATACCAATGCCGCGAAGATTGAGGTAATTTCTTTAAAGTATCCCTACAAGTTATTTGTCTGGTTGTTTTCCCATACAATTGGCTTGGAATCCACAACCTCTCTGTCGAAAAATATTTTCTATATTCTCCATTTCACTCTGTATGAAGGTACCTTGATTGACTAGGGATGCCTTATTTCTAGTGAAATTTCATTTCAATTGGGTGGTCTGAAAAGGACCCGAAAATTCTACATGGCATCTTATTTGATTTTATTCATAGCCTATTGCCATGTTTTCAAAGACTTGCCAAGGGAAAGGAGTGTTAACTTCAAGGTGGAGACAATCTTTTCCTGGTATCCAACCTTATGGAGACACAAGGCTCAATATTATTTCTACTCGATCCGTAACAATTTTATCTATGAATTTAAAAAAATAATTTTTGTCCCTAACAGATCAAGACTGTCACTTGAGGTTGCCTCCTTTCTATCAGAGAAAGGAATTTTTGAGACCACATAGGATTTCAACATTATAAGATTATTCGGTTTCCAAGACAAACCTTTTTTATTCCCTTTCTATGTATTCGATAAACACTTTGTTATAGAAGTATGAAAACAATACAAGTACTAGGCACTTTAATGAAAAAACAAAAAAAACAAAAAAATTCATTCCATTGCCTTGGAGAGTTATATAAGATTTTGTAAAGCATATCTCCCATTTGGTTGAATTTGCAAGAAAATTTGATCAACTTGGCCTGAAAGAAGCTGAATGTGTTGAGGATTTCGACCCTAATGATCTATTTACTGCACACATGAACCTGGTAGGGTATTCTTCTTATTTCACCAAGTATGAACAATTTAAGGAAGGAGGAGGGGATAATCCAAACCTCCCCAAGACATATGTTGATGAAGCCCTGAATTATATAGAAGAGTTAGACAACACTAGTGAATGTTATCGACAATAGGGAAGAGGAGTAACAAACAAAGTCCCCAATTCTCCTAGTGTTACATAAAGAAGTACCTCTTCAAAAATAAAACCAAGTAGTAGTAGTATGGAGACAAGGAAAACACATGCCACAAAATCAAATTATGGCAGTGACAAAGACCCTATGGAGAAAAGTATTGAAAAATCCCATGTTGTGCATACCTCTTCTAAGAGAAAGAGAGAGACTCATAAAACAAGACTAGAAATACTTGAGATTGAAGAGAGTACCCAAACAATGGATGTAGATGAAATTATTGAAGAACCCAGCTGGTCAGAACAACGACTGTTGGAAACCCAAGAAATTGTTGAAGCTCTGATCACTCAAGAACCAAACATATTTGAAGAGGAGTTTGTAACACTTCACCATGCGACCTACAATAGAAATTACAAAAAAATATTAATAGAGAAAGTCAACATGAAAAACAAGAAAGTGTCTGAAAAATGGAAATCATAAATTGATTTCCATTCGGTTGCATCTTAAAAAATTGTACAGTTTCTTGAGGAAACGAAAGAAGCATTAAAGGAATCTATCTTTAGTATTGAAAAGGAAAATTTAGTTTTAAAAGAAAAAATAAAAGAGTTAGAGATAACCTTGATTATGAAACCATTGGTTGCTGAGCCATTAACCACAATTCAACCAACACTTACCCTAGAGGATGTCCCAGAAAGAAACAGTAAGTTGAAAGGCTCATCTAATTTGTTGATGGCATTAAGAAAGTATGCCAGAGATGGAATTTAAACAAGAATAGATTTAATACAAGAAATATAGGAGATAGCACAGAGCTCTACCAACTCTTCTACAAGGATTATGCACTTCAAATAATATCTCCAAAAGAATCTAGAAAATGAAAAAGGTTTTTACAAGGAGGATGTGGGAACATTTTCGGCCAAAGTTTCAAGTTTAAGTGATACCCATAGAAGAGAACATAAACTTCCATCTAGTATCTGAATGAAGCAAATCAATCCCTCTTTGTTGAAAATAATTAAAATTTTAAGGGAAATGTTGAATGAGTTGGATGCCATGAAAATAAAAAGAGGTGATATTTTTTTAAATCTTATGGATCTTACAAAAGAACTTGATGACCCAAATTTATTAATAGACACAATAATTTTATTTTAAGAGAAATTTCTAGATCAACTTGAAGCATTAAAAGTTGCATGGGAGAGTGAGTTCACTGACTCAATAGAATTCTCTGAAGACGAAGTCGAAATGTGGTTTTTCCAATACATTAACATGAATGCCAATATCAAGGACACGTTGCGCCAACTAAGTATTGACTTAAGAGAAATGAAGAATGAATTGTTTGAGATAAAAACCAAGCATGAAATAATGGT
>JASDQU010291773.1:3387-14387 GCA_032191745.1 Picea mariana
AGCAGTTCTGCAATAAATTCAAACTGTCATTTACATCACATATTCATACTTACGAGTTTTTGCCATAGTCCTTGGCCAGTTCAGTTATATTTACAATCTGGGGGAAACAGGGTGTTACACGCAACCCCAACATTTCAGATGTTCTTTCTTTGGGTTATTAGTCTTTACTGGTATAGGTCTAGAAGTTTTATTTCTGTCTAATGATGGAAAGTTTTGCTAGAGTACACTCGGGGTTGGAAAGTTCATTCTGGGGTTCTTCTTGTAGTTTTTAAATCTTGAGGATTTGATCCCCCTTTTTTGAAATTTCGAATCACTCTTTTGTCTCTAATCTCCATGAGACTCTTCCCGATGTCCATATTGTTCATGACAATATGTTTCCTTTTGTATAGTGTCTTCTAAGGCCTTTGGCTCATCGAATTCAATTCAGTTCCGGTATTCCTTTGGTAGCCCATTGATGAAGCGTTGCACCTTCGCCTTCTCTGCTTTGATGTAGGGTACATATCTCAATAAGTCGAGGAATTTGTTGACATATTCCTCTATAGTAAGTTGTCCCAGTTTGAGTTCATAAAAATCTTTAGCCTTCTCGTCAAAATATATTTCAGACAAATACTTCTTCCGAAAGTAATTCTCAAACCGTTTCCAAGACAGGTCCTCCTCGCGGACCCCTTTCATATTCTTAAGGTCTTCCCACCAAATGGAAGCCTTCCCGTTCAGATTGAAAGTGGCCACTCGGGCCTTCAAATTCTCTGAAAAGTCATGGACTCTGAAATATTTCTTCAGTCCAAGTAGCCAAGCCTCAGCTTCCTCTCCCTTCTTTATTTCACCGTCAAAGGAGGGAGGTTTGGCCTTTCTGAATTCTTCAAATTTATGACCTTCGAAAGTCTTTTTCTTCTATTGTTTTCTTTGAGAATAGGAACTGGTCCTGCTGCTGGAAGAGCCTTCTGAATCACTAGCTTCCTTCTCAGTGGAATGGTCTGGCACTGGTCCTTTACCTCTAGGGTGGACCTTTCTTGAAGTGCTTCTCTCAGTATGTCCACTGACACGACCATGTTTCTGCACTTCGGGTTCATGCTGCATTTGTCGCTGTAGGTCGGATAAGCTCTGCAGTAACACTACATTAATTTCGGTTTGCTTTTCTTGTTCTTTCATCATCCTTTCATTATTGGCCTTGCAGCTTTGCAATTCAACCATGAGACTCCTCACAGTCTCGGCTAGATTTGGAGGGGTTCCCATTTCTCTTCTTTCGTCAGACTCTTTGTCTCTATTGCGGGAGCCTTCTCCCGTCTCTTGGGGAGTCACCATTCTCTGCGTCTGTAAATTCCCGCGGCTGATCGTCCGCTTGGGTGAAAAGACAAACGATGGTTATTAGTCAAGAGTTAAATACATTTATAATCTGCGCATGAATTTATAACTCTTTCACATGTATACCCATATAACAGGGGTTTTTTCATTTGGGCCTTAATCCTTATCTATCAGCCATATCAATTGCATGAGACTCTGCCTGCTTTAGTAGGTAGCCATAGTAACACTAAAACAGAACAATGAACTTCATGTCCTGGATTACAGTTTCATCCTGCAATCCTTCTTCTTAAGGGGCAAACGCAGATGACAATGTCTTCTTACACGGCTCATGCCTGAGCCCAAGCATACCAAGTGTTGTAATCATGCTCTGATACCACTTTGTCACACACCCCCTACCTAAATCAAATTTTTTTGGTCTTTTGCTGGACCAGAAACTCCTAATTATCCATGGAGGCCCAACGTAAGCTGGCTCTTTCTCTCTCCTTCTCCATTCCCATGTGATTGTAGGTCATGATCACGGTTCAATTTGAATGCAGTGCCTATTTGTAATTCGTGCCTCGGCGCTACAGTAATGTCTAATCGTTCGATTCTACAACCGTCGAACCTTGACAGGGATAGCAACCGGCCAATGGGGTTGAATCCCTACAGGATCAGCAAATGGCCAATAGGAACAAATCCCAACAGGGGTAGAGAACCACCAATGAGAACAGGCCCCGTCGCGCGGTTAGTTGTAATGCAGGTGGAAAGAAGGGAAACTCGACACAGTAGTCGACATGACAGGAGGGGGCCCCACTTCACACGCCACTATTCTATTCTGGAACCCCCCCCCATTAAAGATGGAATGGCAAGGGGGGTCCGGAATCCTCCTGAGCATCATTGATCATGATGAGTTAATCTCGACCATTCAAGAGTTGCTCGTCCAATTCCGGACCCCCCCCTACCGCTAAAGGCAGAATAGTAAGGGGGCTCTGGAATGGAACCTCAGTCGTANACACGCCACTATTCTATTCTGGAACCCCCCCCCATTAAAGATGGAATGGCAAGGGGGGTCCGGAATCCTCCTGAGCATCATTGATCATGATGAGTTAATCTCGACCATTCAAGAGTTGCTCGTCCAATTCCGGACCCCCCCCTACCGCTAAAGGCAGAATAGTAAGGGGGGCTCTGGAATGGAACCTCAGTCGTAGATCTGGACGAGTGGAGTCTGGCCATCCGAATCTGCTCGCCGCTTATCCTAAATCATATTCACATCCTGGCTTAAGTTGACGTCTCATCTCCACATCTAACGGTCATTACAGACCCTAAGATCATCCGAAAGAATCTCGTCCATTCATCAGGGTTTATCATCACCAGAATCCGGACTCTCGATCACGGGACTCCTGAATCCTCGATCCCTGGTTTCCCGATGCGGTTAATCTCTCGACACATAGCCTCCGTCAATCAGACGGCTCAGATCTACTCCGGCGTTTCCACCATGGGAAATCCTGAACTCTTGTCAACAGGAATCCTGATTCCTCGATTCCCGATGAGCCAATTCACCGATATGGTCCCTTACATGTTAGCCCTCCTGGCTAAAATCCTGGCCCACGTGACCACTATCTCACAAGACTACAGCCTTATCTCCTGTCTGGTTTTCAGACTTTCCAATGCCGAAATGCACTCGTCCTCAGGATTCGCGATCCGCCGAATCCCGATATGCTAGTATAATGACAGCTAGCCCTATAATGGACACTTTTCACTTTGTCGAGATTCCAGACTTCACAATTTCGAAGTGTATGGACTTCTTGTCCATGGGATTTCCCGATTTCCCGATGGATGACTTTCCTTTCGGGACTTTTCCCGAATGCTCTGATTGCCACCACACGTCCTCCTATGATGGATGGCTCATATTCATTCCGAGGTTTTCACTATGAAAATTCCCGGCCTCATGTCATCATGACTCCCAATTTCACGAATGTCGATATCCTGATGGCCACGCCTCTCATCAGGACTTTCAACCTCCTGTTCACGAGGGCTTAACCCTCATGCATCTCTTAACAGATCTAACGATTGTCGGGTTTTTCTAGCTAAGATCTAACGGCTCAGATCTGTCCCACCTTGTGCACTCTTCCACTACTTCATGTATGTGGAAAAATCAATGGTCCATATGTTCTCATGGACCATGGGGGTCTACGATCCCGATTTATTCGCTATTCATGAAGATAGAGGAAAAGGGGCAAGGTATGTAATGCCCATGTTTCTTTTGTCAATCTAACAGTCGTGAATGACCATGGGTCTTCTGACGAAATCTCGTCTGTTGATCGATACTTATCCCTACGCTGCTACTTTGGGATTTTAAGAGGGTCATTCCTCCTCGTACAGGGTTTTTAAGACTTGCACAGCCAAGTCCTTTTTACAGGTTCTTGGTAAACCTTTCCAAGGAGGGAATCTCTGTGAAGAGATCTATTCCAGGGCATCCCTGGAGACAGATAAGGGTAAACAGCTTCCCGAGAATGGGCTGGAAGCCTGACTTGGATCAACTTATTCATAATTAAATTCATATATCAACATAAGCCATGCATGGTTTTTTTGTTATAAGCATATACAACTACAAGTACTGATCAAAATACTACTCAGACATTCTTAAAATGAAAGAATTCACAGTTCCGCAGATTATGAGCATAATTATCAAAATATATATATATATATATATATATATCAAGGTTCCAGAGGCAAAACACTTATTAGAAATAACACCAGGGTTAAGCAACTTCTGAGAGGGGTGCTCGTTTCCACCCAACCGTAGGCTTAGCGAATCCCAGCGGATTTACCACTAGCCACGTCCGAGCTAAGACCACGATGCTATGAGACTGCATCTCTATTTGCCAGTGACCAGGAGCGAAGGTTGCAATCCTTCCTCTCTGCTATCACTCACTCTGCATAATGCCAGAGTTCTCCCCTCGCGTCTGCCCCCCAATTGCTTCTACCCCACGCCTTATCCTCTTGCAACGTTGTGTGTGGCGCGATTACCCTCGCGTTGATCAGGTCTGACGGCTCTATGGATGGGAGGTTCACCTCCCATCCTTCATTAAACCATATACCTACCAGCCTGCGAGACATTTAATTCGGGGCCAGCGAGCCGCTTTTAGTTCTTCGGGCTAGTGGAGTCCAAATACGGTATTAATTCTTGGTGGAAGTTAACGCCACCTTTTCAGGTGCCTTCCACCACCATCGTGGTCTCTTTTTCTGCACATCCCCTCTCAGCAGTCCTGCAATAAATTCAAAATGTTATTCACATTCATTGACCTTTTCCTCAAGGTCTGTTTACATCACATATTCACATTTATGAGTTCTCCATAGTTCTTGGCCAGTCCAGTTATATTTACAAGCTAGGGGAAACAGGGTGTTACACCAACCATATATGAATCAATTATTTCTCTTAGGTGAACGAAACACTTCATTGATTTCACTCACCTGACCATTGGCGATCAATGATTTCTCTTGGAGAACTAAACTTGTACACAATTTTTTTTGAACCTCGATCATTAGTGATCTATTATTTCTTAGCTGACATGGCATGACACACAAATGTTGACATGGCATGACATGTGGATGCTAACATGGCATGACACCTCATTCCCCTCTCTCCCTTCATCGATGATCAACAATTTCTTTTGGACGAACAAAACACTTCGTCGATTTTTCCAACCCAACCATCGACGATCGGTGATTTCTCATGGGTGAATGAGACACCTCATCAATTTTTCCAACCCAATCGTTGACGATTTCTCATGGGTGAACGATACACTTCACCGATCTCTCCAACCTGACCATAAACAATCAATGATTTCTCTTGGAAAACTAAATTGTAACACCTTGTTTCCCCCATTTTGTAACCTAATCATAAAATATGATTACCATGCTAAGGCATGTGGACAGTGTAAATGTATTATTGTTTGGGTTGCCAATAACTCACTATGGGGGTGAAGCCTTGAAAGTACTGGCCATGATATCACTAGAGGAAGAATGTGAAAAACTATATGAGAGGGTTCATTATATCAAATAACCCCAAATTTCCCTTGATGAGGATGATAAACCTCCTTCGGATCCCAAGGAGAGAAACCAGTTAATGAAGAAAGAACCAGTGGTTGAATTAGAAACCACCCCCATGAATGGGAGCATGGTCTAGCTATAGAATGTCAGCCCGGAGTACCATAGAGACCTGCAGACCTGAGATTCCTTCTGACAGAAGGAACGTGATGGGTCGGGAACCTTCCAAAAAGAAGGAAGGTGAGATAGATACACATGAACAACCAGAGGGGGATACGAGACAGGCGTGCAATCTCGAAAAGGAGATGCGTGGATCTCTCCAGGGGATAAGGAATAGAATTTTGTGAGCATGATGCTGAGTGGGCATCTGATAAACCTCGTCAAGGCCACAACTGAGGGAAATATATGAATGTTGTAGAGAATAGAACCCGAGAAGAAGCTGAACAGAGAAAGAACCCTTGAAAACTGTGAGATTTCCCTAGTGATATCATGGCTTGGCATGGGGGTGGCCAGAGTGCTAATAATGAATGACTATGATTCTATGGTAGGGTGGAAGGACGAACACCCACAGTCAGTTAGTTGGCTACCACCTGTAATAGATAAGTATTCACATATCCTGTGTATTTAAGTGGTACTGTGAATTAAGTTGGATATCCTATGAATGTTGCAGGGATGGATATATTCATTTAATGATTATACTATATCCCCTTTATTCCTGCTTGATTATGTAATTAGGCAAAGTAGGAAATCGTATGAATTTGATGTGTTTTTTTATACTCATCAATTCTTGCGTTCCGTGGTGACTTAAGCCAGAGCCATGAAATGTGAGTTCGTTGACCTTAGGTACAGATTCATGTACGCATGTTGACCCTCCTAATCGTTCTGAGTCCCTTGGAGGATGAAGTTGGTTAAGCTTAGGAGGGGTGGTGCAGGTATGGATAGGCTCTCTGCGAGGCAACCAGAGACTAAGAACCACTTAAGTTCTAGAGTTGATGAAGGAGCGCAAGAATAGTGCAGAAAACCCTTTTAAGTGTTAAGCCCAGGAGAAAGAGTGCAACGCTCTTAAATCCTTCATAATTGATGAAGCTCAGGAAAAATAGTGAGGTCCAAGTATCGAAAGGGAATATCCTTTTTTTTTTAGAAGATGAACGGATGAGATCCGATCGGGAGGACCCAGGGTCTGTCACGACCATTAGATTTGAAGAAAAGGGCGCAAGCATTAACGCCTCCACTAAACTCCCGAAACTCGAAGTTATGACATGATCTGGACCGTAAATATAAGGATCTATCGGGACCCTCTTTGACCGTTGGATTGGCAATATTGGGGATTTGTACATCAGGTGATTCGCACATTGGCACGACTAAACTCCTAAAACCCGAAGTTGCGATGTGATCTGGAATGTAGATCTAAGGATCTATCAGGACCCTTCTTTACTGTTGATTTGATGCAAGTGAATATCAAGAAATCGAGAATCAGGGAGACAGAGGTAGGCCAACCTCCTAAGTCGTGAAACATCAAATCTTGATTCAGAAGAGAGGAGATCTAGACCATTGAATCCAGGAGGGTACATGTTAGCAAGTCGAAAGATCTAGAGGAAGCTGGTGGTTGAAGTGTTGAAACACCCGAAGCCTGAAGAGCCAAAGAGTCATGAGTCGTTTCCCTGTGAGGAGACACTTGTTAACATATCTCGAACTTCGGGGAAAAGATGAAGTGGGTTTTTATTTTGAGAACTGAGATCATCGAGGCGCGAAGACCCAAAGTCCCGAAGAAATATTTGGACAGTGAGATCTAAGGGAGACGTGGCATGAATCCGTGAACTCTGGGTAAAGTCCCGAAGTGATTTGTAGCCATCAGATCTAAGACGAATGTGGCGTAGATCCATACACTTGGTGAAAAGTCCCAAAGTAATCCTTGATTGTTGGATTTGGGGAAGACATGTGTCAATGGATCTTAGACTTCAGGTAAAAGCCATTGGAAAAAAGGTTTGAGATTTGAGATCTTAGAAGTCTGGAGACCCGGAGGAGATCCCGACTGCCGATCAAGAAGAGAACCATTGGACCGTTGATCTGGGTTGAAAGGTTCAACCACCCAAAGTGAAGGAAAGACCGTTGATTGAGTAGTACAAGTGTCCCTGGATCATCAAATCCGGAAGATTGAAGTACGGAAGAAAGATGGGTTTGAGATTTCAAATTCCCAGAGTCCGTAATTGCGAAGAGATATCGATCGTTGACCCAGAGAAGTCTGACCTGGTCCGTAGATCCGAGAGGCACAAATATGAATCGTCAATTTAGCTGTTATCGTCAAGATCGTGAGATCGACGATCCTGTAGTATTGCGGGGACAGGAGTTGCGAGGAGTTTAAGATATTGAGGGCGGACCACAATTCAAACCGTGGTTTCATCAAGAGGACACGTGGAGGTTGTGAGAGCATTGCGGGCCCAAAAGCAGTTTGACTCCAAACCTCTTTTGGTCATGCCTGCAATTGCGTGGTCATTTCCAAGGCCACATCAAGAGCGGGCCTATCACACAAAAAGGAGCTAACGCCCGATACTCTGACCTTTCGCAGTAGGGCGAAAGGGAAGGTCGTGACTACCCTTAAACCTACACCAAGAAGCCGAAAGATTCTGTGTTTAACTATAGAATGAGACCATCAAGGTTTCAGAGAATTTTTTGGCCTCAGATTCGGAAATCCTTGACCAGGAGGTCGGACGGGTTCCCTGATCTTCCAAATTAGGAACCATGAATGGAGATTTTTTCCTTTAAGAAAAGAGAAAAAAAAATTATTCCCCGTCGTGTTTGTGTGACAAAATGGTATCAGAGCATGGTGACAACACTTGGCCTACTTGGGATCATGTGAGAGTCACCTAAAGAGGTATTGTTATCTGTATTTACTCCTTGAGGAAAAAGGATTGCAGATTGAACCTGTGATTTTGGGAATTCTTGTTGAATTTCAGTAGAGGAATTTATTTAGCCCTTGTCAAGTGATGACTACTCTTACCCGAGTAAGGATATGCTAATTAAAATTGATAATAAGACTTGAATGTGGATAGCTGAAGGTGGCAGGGTTCTGTCAAGGGTAGTTGAAGCTCAAAAGGCGGATGACCTGACATCCATGACACTGCCTCTAAGCATGGGCAGTTGGAACCTCAGGCACTGATGATGGTTGATTATATAATGGTTAATACCTTTGTGGGCTTAAAAGAAATCTGATAGAATCAG
Source organism: Picea mariana (assembly GCA_032191745.1). NCBI lineage: Eukaryota > Viridiplantae > Streptophyta > Pinopsida > Pinales > Pinaceae > Picea > Picea mariana. Next base: position 11,938 of record JASDQU010291773.1, read on the forward strand.
GTAGGATCCTTGGCAGTATAATTATTGCTTTATATTAAACTCGGAGTATATAACTCCTCATGACTAGGAGAAAGGTGAGATGGGTAAGTCCTATAGAAGTTGAGGTGAGAAGGTTTTCTTGCTAGTTGTTATCGTATAAAAAGGGAACATAGTTATGACTATGTCTGATTCAACATCCATGTGGATGTCGTGTGAATGACTACAAGTTCTCAACTGAGAGGAAAACTCAGTGTTGAGTGTTCCTATGAGGCTTATCATAAGGATGAATTGGAAGATCCTTGGGAGAAGGATCTAGAATTATGATGTGTCCATGTGTGTGAATGACATGGAAAAAGATACAAGCAAAGAGCTTGCATGATGAATGTTTGGGTTGTGTGTGTATATGCTTGAGTGCATGGATTTAATGCATTGTGAAGCTTCTTGATATGAAGCCTGACTTTAATACCAGTTAGGTATGAATGATATTAAATATACAAGTGATTCACATGTATGATGTAATAGTATAGGTATACTAAAGGCACGAGGTGACTGCCTAGATGAGTGAAATGTGAGGCAAGCATTGCGCTTGCCAAGATTGAATGAATAACATGGATACATGGTTGACTCCATTTTGAAGAGTCATTAAAGTTATGTTTCGAATGATAGCTTGAGGGGAATGTAATCCACTTCCTTAGGAAATACTAATATAAATAAATGAAAGAGTAAATGAGCAAAGATGCTATGTTGTCATGATAAGAGGCAAATGATTATGCCTTGGAGGATCACATGAGAAGGATTGTGAACAATCCTGAGTTGATTGATCTTAAAAGTAGAGATGTATGTGGGTTGTGAATCATACCTATGACAGCTACAAACAGGCTTGATTATGAATATGGCTAAGTACATCATGGATGTAAGTTAACAAAAACTAGAATATGTGTGGATACATAATCTGGAATGCATGTCTATATTCCTTAAAGAATGCTTATTAACAAGATGAAGCTAATTCAAGGTTGAGGCCATCACAGATAGTGATGGATATGAAATGAGGAAGTTGCATGTTGAAGAAGTTCCTTGTGAGGAAACTGTGTAAGGACTTTGTCATAAGAACGGAGTCACAACCCTAATAATTGCGGAAGGTTGGGCAATGGGATGCAAAGATTGTCTGTATAATAATCCTGGATTACATTTTAAAATAAAATGTGTAAGAGGAAGACTAAAAATTGAATGTTAACCACTCTAAGAACTGAATGATAATGTGCAGGATGCACAGGTTCATGACCCACTATGAACAAAAAGCTTTCTATTAAAGCATGTTGTTGTATCCAAAAAGGTTAGAGTGAGGCCTAACCAAGGCTGCTCAAGGAAAAGAGCAGGGAGATCCCAACCTGGAATAAATTGCAAAAGCCAAGAAGAGGAAAAAGGAGGAACACTTGTCCACCCTAATAACTTTGAATTGCTTACAAAATTGTAGGTCTTAGATGAGCAGTTGTGAGAACAAGTAAATCTTGGAAAAGAGAAGGGATAAATGAGTATGTTTGATCGAATAGGCTTGGTTGAAGCCACATCAAGCAACGGAAGTAAGGCCTTAGAAATAACTTAGCTACGTTGAGATCCCTAGGCTGTGTGGAAGGAGTGGGAAAAAGGGGAGAGCCCCTAACTCCTTTCTTGTTATGTGTTATGTTTCCTCTGGAATGAGAAAGATGATTTACTAATAAAGGTGAATGTTTTGACACCATAGTTATGACGATTGTATTACTGCAGAAACAGTTGAGAGTTGTTTGTATTTCATTCATGAAAACCTTTGAAGATAATGTGATGAAGAGCATAAAGATATACTAGGACATTTTGAAGATGTTTTATGGATTTGAATGGATGATACATGCATTTTAATTGATATTCCAACCAATGATGCATGTTGTGTATAAAAAAGGAATTGGAACTATTGAGGAAGACAGTTACCAATGATGGGCAACCTCAAGCAGAGGATGACCATGGGAAGGCTACGGTCGAAAGGTTGTTGACAAGACTGTAAGAATCCCCCTAAATCATTGCTGATAAGGTAAAAAAAAATCAGAAAGAGGGTGCTAGCTGTTAGAAAAATAGGACTGCAGAGCAATAAAATAAAACAAATGCAGAAACAAAAAACAGAAGACACACAATACAAGAGAGACACAAACTTACGTGGTTCACCCAGTGTGGGCTATGTCCACCAAAGAAATTGCCAGGTCCTTCCTTTATTATTATCCAGCAAATGAAGGGATACAACCTACAGCAAAACCCGATGTAACTTCCTCTTCTTTCTCTCACAGTATCCTCTCTCAGAATACAATATTCACCCTCAATCATAGCCGCGATATATTTCCCTCATAAAAGAGGGTTGCCTTCTAGGACAAAAAACCCTAACATAATCTCTACCGTTAGATCTGCGACCTTATAATGAACGGTCCAGATTTACAATGAAATTACAA
>JASDQU010291780.1:0-14378 GCA_032191745.1 Picea mariana
TGTTTACCCTGGGCACATCATCGCCCGAAACCTTGGACAGGTGGGTTTTAACCCATTCTTTGATATCTAAACCCCCTAAGCAGGAAATATCGCTAACAGAATGTGGAGATGAGGAAGGGAAGAAAACGATCCTATAAGGAATCCAAAATCTTGTCTCAATGAGACAAATATCATCCCTTCAAGTGAAGAGGTATTGTAGAAAATGATGTCCCTTGTATGCAATACATTTGTTGAACCATGTTAAGGATGATAAACCAATTCTAGAGGATCATCCTTTATTGAGGGAATATAAATATGTGTTTCCTGAAGAGGTACCAGGTTTACCTCCAAAAAGAGACATTGATTTCTCAATAGAACTTATGTCTAGAGTAGTGTCAATGTCTAGAGCACCCTATAGGATGAGTACCCCAAAGCTAGTTGAGATCAAATTACAACTGAAAGAGATGTTGGACAAAGGTTACATTCATCCTAGTGTGTCCCCTTGGGGAGCCCCTGCTCTAATTGTGAAAAATAAGGATGGAACACTCAGACCGTGCATAAATTACAAACAACTCAACAAAATGACAATTAAGAACAAGTATCCCTTACCAAGAATTCATGGATTTTTTGAACAATATTTAAGGGGTGATACAATTTTTTCCAAGATTGACCTAAGGTATAGATACCATTAAGTTGGGATTAAGGATGAATACATCCACAAAAAAACCTTTAGTAAAATGTGTGGGAACTATGAATTTGTGGTGGTGTCATTTGGGCTTACCAATGCACCAACCACCTTCATGTGATTGATGAATAATGTACTCAACATGTTCTTGGATAGATTTGTGTTGGTTTTCATTGATGATATCCTAATATATTCTAAGAGAAAGGAATAGCATGAAGAGTTCCCCAATTTAGTGCTTCAAGTGCTTAGAGAACACAAGCTCTATGAAAAATTTAGTAAGTGTGACTTCTTCCAAAAATAGTTCCATTGCTTAGGTCATGACATCTTTGAGGAAGGAGTGGTTTTTGATCCCAACAATTATGGATTTTCCTACACCAAATTTTTATTCGTTGCTTCAGTAGAGGTTTACTAAGCCTCTTAGGAATGCAAAAAATAGGGTGCTACCCCTTAAGTTCCTCTAATCATAATTTTATACGACTCGTGCATGAGCCTACGTAGGCCAAGTGTTGTTTCCATGCTCTGATACCAATTTGTAACACACCCAACCCCTAAATACCCTTTCTAGGGATGGGGAATCAAATATTTTATTACTCTAATCTTCTCAAATCATCCCTTCGAGGTCTTCATCCTCTTCTATTGTCTCGTAGATTTCCAACAATTGTTACCAAGCTCTAATCCAACCTCTGGTTCGCAAGATATGGCCTCTTAAAGTTGTCCAGGCTTATCAATTGGGGTCTTCGGTGTTCGGTGATAAAAGCCCCATTTCTTACCACACACATACTCCTCAAAGTCCCAAAATATCTCCACATGGAATTGGTCATTCGATGATTGACGTTCGGTGTTTGGCGTTCTACGTTGAGCTCCCCTTTTTCGACATTCAACGATCGATGTTGGACGTTCCTTTTTTGGTGTTCGGTGGTCAGTGTTGAACGTCCCTCCACTATACTACACCCCAAATCCTCTAAACTCCCAAATTCATAGTTGCAACACCAACAACAATGGCCAGGTGGGCATGAACTAGAGGTTGACATGTGTCATTATCTAATAGGCATAAGAGGTTTGCAAAAGGTCCATATCTTGGTGATATGTGGCGCACCAATCATGGGTCCACATCACCCTGGGTGACATCAGCAGGCCATGTCACCTTGGGCTGAAATCCTTCCAAACCCTCCAATCTTACGGTCAATATGAGTCCATGTAGATCTTGGGATCCACGGCCTTCATCGCTTCACAATTTCAACATTCAGGGGTTTCATGGTGTAATCGTCTCCGTATTCCTAGGGTAGGTCAAGCCGAATTGACCATGGAGTAGATCCAACAGTCACAAGTGGTCCTAAAGCTCATTCATATTGATGTTTCTCATTAATTCATGACTTTATAGCTTATCGACACACCACACCTCAAATCCCCCAGAGCGCCAAGTCTCTGGACTAAAGGATCTAGCATCACGCATCCCCTACCTACCAACGACTGAGATTTACTCTGTCTTTCATGACTTTGGGAGTCTTCACACTTTGCCAAGTATTCAGACTATAAAATCTACCAAGTTCCTCCAGAGTGCCAAGTATTCAGACTACAAGATCTAGCAACATGTGTCCTTAACAATGGATGGTTGGGATGGAATCTGGCCTTCAGCGCTCCGATGAAGGCACATTCACCATCAATTCAAAACCTCTTGGATGTACTTGATCTATGGACACACATCCTGGTTGATGGATGGCTAAGAGGGGTTCTCAACGGAGTCTCCATATCAATGGTTGAGGAGGATCTCGAAGTATCCGAAGATCGACAGTCCACGCTACTTCGTAAATTCGACATTTGGGAGTTTTGGAGGTGCAACACCTTTGTTCTCCCGAAGCGGTCAACATCAAACTGACCTCAGTGTAGATCTAACGGTTAGGGAAATTCCCGAGTGTCATTAGATATATGGATCGTGTCACTTCGTGACCGGTAAGTGGATTGGGGTTTAACATGGGGACAAATCCCATGGTAATGGGTAAATGACTGCTAGTTTTCGGTCCACTGTCAAGACACCGACTTGATAGGTCATTTTCGATGAAATTTGGTCTTTGCAATACTTAATTCCCTGGGGCTCTGGACTCACAGAGTCCCAAATACTTATCTCCATCATAAATTAACCCAGGGTTCCTATGCCTTGGTTATATGTAGATTTTTCAAGCCCCAAAGGCTACCCTCATACATCTTGGCCATGATTTGGTTAAGTTCGCAACAGCCCGAAGCTCCAAACTCCTAGAGTTCCGAAGCTAGAAAGTATTATCCCTTTTGGCTAGCATAGGGTCCCCAGACCTTGGTCATATGGACCCTCTAATGAGTCTCGGGTTGTAAGCTCAACTCTTAGCCAATATTTGTTTAAGGTCATGGGCACGATCATGTGGTCTCTTAGGATATTGGTTTGAAGGAAGCACCCTCCACTCACAGAACTTAGGTTCTAACATAGGAAAAGGAACCTTCAAAGGATCAACAGGATTGTAATAGTCACATGGAGTCTGCCCCGACTCTAGTACTATAAAGTTGATTCTCTTATAAGAATACCTTGAGGATTTCCCAACCAGCCTAGAGGCCACACTGGTCATCTTATAACCATTCGAGGGAAACAATTTACAGAAGAACATTAAAAATCTTCATTATGAATCAAACACTACAAATCTTTGCCACAAACACATACACTCGATCATGCATTTCAATTCAAGTGCGCAAGGTAAACAAAGTACTTATCTATTACAGTTGCAATCAACCAATTGATTGTGGGTGTTCTCCTTTCCACCCAACCATAGGCTCAGAGGCATTCATTCTTATCACTATGGCCACCCCCGTGGAAAGCCATGATATCACCAAGGAAATTTATGTTGTTTCTCAAACGTCCTCTCTCCTTCATAGAAAACCTATGAGGCTTATTAGATGCGTCCTCAACATCAAACTCACAGCCTTTCACTTTCCTTCTGCATACCCCAGTCGTGCGTTCCCCTTTGTGAATGCGCTTTTTTATGTTGGTTCTCATGCTCTCTCCAGAGCCTCCCATGCTCTTCCTCCTTTGTGTGTCTTCTCTTGTCTCTATTTTTTGTATATATTTTCCCATGATGGGTCTCGACCTATCTTGTTCCTTCCGTTCGAAGGAAACCCAGGTCATCCTGGTCTGATAGACCTCGTGGTACTTTGGGCTGACATTCTTCAATCAGACCATGCTTCCATTCATGGGGGTGGTTGAGTATTAAACCATCAGTCCTCCCTTCATTAATTGATTCCTCTCCTTGGGATCGAGAGGGGTTTATCATTCCCAATAAGGGGAAATTCAGGATCATTTGACGTAATGAACCCTCTCTTATAGTTTTCCCTCTCTTTCCTCTAGTGATACCATAGCCAGTACTTCAAGGATTCACAGCCACAGTAATTCATTGGAAATTTAAACAACAATACATTTACATCATTCACATGCCTTAGCATGATAATCATAATTAACAATTAATTACAAGATGGGGGAAACAAGGATGTTACAATCTTGAGGATTTTGGTTGTTGGGTTTTCTCCCCCATGAGGGTTTCCCGGGATAATATTTGTTCTCTACTATATATTTGATTGTCTATATTTCAGTGATCCTACTAAAATTTCTATTGGATTAAGTACTTGTAATTGTGTAACTAGAAAATTTAAAATTCCAACAGCTTTAAATCAAACAATTAATTTTGAAAGAGAATAAACACATGTTTTGATAAGATAAGGTAATTTGAAAAAATATGACCTTAATAGCATTTAACAATAGAAAATCATATTATCTAGAACAAACATTTTAGATGGAATGAAAAGGATACCTATAGATTTAAAACAAGGGAAATAGTTGAAAAGAAGCTAGTCCCTGCCTCATAGTGAGAAGGATTTCCTTCTTCACTTTGCATTAGCATTCAAAAATACAATTTAGACTTCTTCTCTTTTCTCCACCATTAGCATTATGTTAGCACTCTATAAATTTGTTCGGATGATAAAACAAATGACAAAGGTAACCTACAAACCACTTTAGAGTTGGGTACTATCCTGCTTAGCTCAGAGAGGGCTCTCTACTGTCACTTGGTCTTTAAAATATGACTTTTCTTTGACAAATCATTGGCTAGGTTTTGTTGTTTTGAAGGGTTTTTTATAATTTTGCTAGAGAGTAAGGGGAGGCACACTTAGGGCTATGGAGTCAAACTTCTAAAAACGAATGGAAGCACTGAATGGTCGATAGAACTCTCCAAAGAATAAAGGCTAAATGAGGTGATAAATATGAGTTATAGATTGTAATTTGCAGAGTGTAAGAAGAAAGGAATAACATATAATTGTATCAGAGAATTAAATAAATGAATTCTGACTTAGTTAGGAAGAACTCAACATAGTTTAAATTTCTTAAGCCGAGAGCATCACAGGATGAATTTTAGGCCTTTAACTATCCAATTTAAACATAAGACAGTGAAAATGAAATCAGAAATATAGGAAATACATACAAATAGAGGAGAAAAAACTCAAACCACCAGTGTTTAAATATTTTCATGGAAACTTCAAGACATATGCATGTGTATTCTATTCAGCTTCAGAAAATCACATTCATGTTCCAAAGAGCTAAAGTCGTGCCTGTTCACGTATGCCAACCCATAATACATTGGGAACTCCTAATATTTATACAAGTTGAGTTCATTCGGTTTGAAACTGATTACAATGATTAAAATGAAACGTTTCAGTTTTGAAATTGATTACAATAATTACAAGGGACAGTTTCGGTTTTGAAACCGATTACAATGATTAGCAAGAAAATTTTTCATGGTCCATGTTCTGGCTCCTCTTGCATTTTAGTTTCTTTCTTCTCCACTTGTTATGCTCTAGTATCCCACGTGATCTACCTTCTTCAGTGACATTTGGACATCATCTACTGGACCCTGGAAAATTGCATTTTGTCTTACCCAGCCGCACTATCTCCTTCCATTGCAAGTCAGAAGGAATATCATAATCTTTCATTTCCTTTATCAAAATATCCATGTCAATGCAGGAAGCATATGACATGACTGGCAATCCAAGCTTGACTACTTTGAACCACTTCATAATTTCAAATTCTATAATTAGATGTTCAACTAATGTCACTCCTTTTAGATTTTCCTCCAGGGTTTCGAACTTGGAATCATCCATTCTGCATTGAGTCAAATGAGAATTGTATTCTTCTTGATCATACAATTTTCCTTTTCCATCCCAAAATGGTGGAAGGCCTTTGATAATAAATTATTCAAACAAATCCTTGAACTCTTGTACACTCTATTCCATCTGTGTTGCCTTGGTTTGGACTGATTTCAACAAGTTATGTTTAGCAATAACCCTCCTGGTCCAGATAATTATTGTAGTTCTGTCTTTAACTCCAATAGTTTGAAGGTCTACAGTAGGAATGGAGTTGAGTATATTTATGGGATTTTGGGCCCATTCTGATGGTTTCTTTGCTAAAGTTTCATTCACAACAGTGCACCTGCTTCTGGATGTGATGGCTATGTTGTCTTTATCATTAATGAAATTCAAATATACTCTAAACTTGGTAGCTTCAGTAGCTATAGAGTCCCATATGATATGCTTGGCCCCCTATAACAGGCCTTTGCCTCTTAATCTCATTTTCAATTTATCTATCCTTTCCTGCAAGACTTCATTCTCCTTTTGAAATTGAGACATTCTTTAATTCTTTACCTACATCTCCTGCTTCAGTTTCTCCATGCTTCCTTTTAGCCCTTTTATTTTTCCTTCTTTCAAGATAACTTGTGGCATAGCCTACACAAGTCCTTCATTTTTTGACTTAGCTTCTGCAGCAGGAGCTACAACTACAACCATATTTAGAAAAAAATTCTTCTCTTGTGACCATTTCACCTCTTCTCGTTCTAGCTGCAACACTCTAGCCTTGTAGTCCAATGTCTCTTGACGAAGTGTTCCTTTTCATATTCTAGAGCAACCAATTTTGTTGTTTGTGGATGCTCTGTGGCAGACATTTTCAATTTATTCTTCAATCTTTGAGTTAATTTGTCTTTCTCATCCAATGAGGATTCCAACCCTTGGGGGCCTTCATATTCTAGCCTCTTGACCTGAGACTACCAAGCTCTGCTAGATGCTTTTTTCTGCCTCAAATGCCCTTCCAATTTCATTGCATAAGATGATAGTTTTGAATTCTTCAAGCTTAAACTCAGGTAATCAAAATAAAACATATCACCAGTATGCTTATGGAATTTGACCTTGTCTGGAACATTGATGTTGTCATATCATATCCTTATTTCAGATACTTTGTCTTCATCTGCAACTGCAATTTTAAAGGTTCTCTTTTCAACATCCCTTACTTTGAACAAAGAAGATTTATGGTGAGAAATATTTTCCACTTTAGGGACTAAAGCCCTCATCTCACTCAGAGCTATGTTTCCCTTCTCAACATATTGTTTTGCCAAATCTTCTTTAGATTGTAAAATGCCTTAGATGTTTTATCAAAGATGTATTTCTTGCTACTAAAGGTTCTTGAGCCACCTTCACTTTGAAGTTTTTTTCCTTTTACACCTCTACATTGCTAGTACCACTTTCCACCATATCTAGATTTACATGTTCTATGGGATCTTCCTCTTCTAAATCCACTATCTATGGAGACTGTGTAATCTTCATATTCTTTGGGGGAGTTTGTTGATCACTGATGCCCAGGGCCTCTGAACTTCTTCTCTTGTTGTAAACACTTATCTTAAGAACTTTGACTATCAATTTTAGAGAAGCTTGTTAAATTTGATTTTGTTGTATGGTTTCCTCCACTTGTTTTGTTTGAGTTGGTTGCAAGATTGCTTCCATGTCAACATAAACTTCTAGATTTGCCAGTTTATCAAAACCCTCAACCTGTTCATGCTCATAAGGGGTCTGTTTGTTCATTATTATTCTCTTGGATATGATTTGGTGTGGATCATATCTTATTCCATGTAGTTGTGAAACACCAAACTCTTTGAGCTTTTCCTGAACTTGAGGTAACATAATATGGCTTTGACAATGAAGGGAACAATGATAAAAGGGAACTTGAGGTTGGAGGCTTTGTGAAATTTCAGGAAATTCAACGGCAAAGATTCTATGGATCAGAAAAATAGGCAATAGATAAGGGGATTCATGACAACCATAAAACCAGATCACTATTGAGTGCATAAATAGTACCCAATCCCCCACTTTGTTCTCTGGATTTGGATATAGATAGATCCTCATGTCATCCAAATATCTAGGTAGGATGGTATTGAAAATCAAATTGTAAACTCTGGACATGAGTTTGTTTATGAAGATAAGTAATGTAATCCTTTTAAATTCAGTTGATACAAATGTTGCTTCAGGAAATTCTCTCTTATTGGTTTCCGGTAAATCTTCAACAGATAGGTGCAGTATCTGAAATGTATTAGAGAGTGAAAATTCACTAGATGTTTATGGATATTATCAGCTATGAATTGATCAAAACTGATACAAACAGACAGACCAGAATCTGACTTAAAAAATGTCAAAAGAAAACTGAGCATGACTTTGACTACATATTTGTCATTGTATAGACCTAAAACTTGACTCAACAGGGAGCAGACCCATTGGACTTCAATAACCATTATATTCATGTTCATTGGAAAAGATAGACCCACTGGAAAAAATTTAGGTTTGATAATTGTCTGTAAAAGCAGATCTCGAACCTCTTATGGACATTCTATATATACCCTAATTAGATTTTCTTCATTGAAAGGTTCATAAATTGTGGAAAAAGACTTTGTTATAAGGAGGGACTCTCGAATTGACAGGCTCTCTACCCTACACATGACCTCAGACCCTCATTTATTCACAACGACTCTTTCTTCATGGGGATATTGTAACCTATAAGTTCGGGAAAAGGGAAAGTGATTTCGACAGCATAAGGGACTATGTTGGCCTAGAATGCTTCAAAGAATGATATATGCCTTCCTACTTTATCGGACTGGTTGCTTTTGGACACAGAGATAGGATAAATAGTGATTTTGGTATTAAAAACCTCTGAATATTGGTCAATTAGGGCTTCTTCATTCGCCACAATATCTTGCTTTGTTACTGAGGTTATGATTGGATCCATGGTTGTGATGAAAAATACCTGGAAACGAGCCGAAATGGTGTGCAATTGGTGTACTATTGAGCTGCAGTTGAAAGATGGTGGTCATGCCAAGGTTTTAATGGTCCAACATTTAAAATAAAATAAAATAAAATGACCAACTGCCCCTTTACACTTTTTTTCTTTTTAGGGGGGTGAGAAAGTGGTTTGAGGCAAACCGCTTTTCATCCCAAAATTCACCTGGTGGTGCCACGTAGCCCTAAACAAAAACCATGGTTTAAATTCCATGCCTGCTCTTCAAACTTTACCCCCGCACAACTTCTCCCCTCTGAAATCATCCTCGACCATTGATATTGAAAACTTGTGATCTGTGATGTGTCAGGTTCGATCATCTTTGTGTTTCTACCATATTTAGCCTCTCCTTGCCATATTTATTCCCTTTCCTAGTTTATCATGCTTCCAAATCAGTTTAGCATCCTGCTAGATTCTGCAATCTCGATTTCACACAAAAAAAATTAATGGTGACTAACATGGGCTCCAGCTAGGGATGTTGTCCTTCTACTAAGGTAGCAAAGGATGACAAACCAAGTGCCTGTCCATTGGGATTTATTTCACTCATGCGACTAAATTGATCAACAACTTACTCACAAAACTTCGTTCATATAAATCAAATTATACTCAGCATAACTTAGGGCCTTCTCTTTGGGCTTCAATTTCTGTTGATTTGATTTCAATTGCTTCAACTGGAAAAAAAAAATTGGTTATATACAATGAAATGGAAAGGGTGAAAACTTCTTTAAGTGAGATAATGCTTGAAAAACCTACCATTCACAAGTCCCCCACCAACGATATCTCCATTATGTTCCTATAGAAGATATGCATTATTTCCATGGTATGCCACAATTTTGAAAGGTCCCAGCCACAGATGGTCAAATTTTCCAGGCGTTCCTCTATCTTCATTTATGGCATCCCATTTCAACACAAAATCCCCCACTTTGAAATCATCTTCCTTAATATGCATGTCAAAATCTTTCTTAATCATGTCTTGGTGAAGTTGAGAGTTGTCAAAGGATTTTTCTCTTATCTGTTGAACATTGATTAGTTAATTTGTCCTTCTTTGAGTAGCATTCAGTTCAGCATCTTTCTCCTGTAGCAATATCATCACTTGCAATCCTAATGAAGTAGGAAAAATTGCCTCTATGCCATACACAATATGGAAGGGTGAAGTGGCAATAGACCTTTTAGTAGTGATCCTGTCAGCCCAAAGTGCATGGATAAGCTTCTTGTGCCAAGCCTTTCTGTTATCTTGCAGAAACTTTTTGATAATTTTGGTCAAACTTTCAATGGATGACTCAGCCAACCCATTACCTTGAGGATAATAAGTTATGGAATGGCCAAGAGTTATATTGTAATCGCTGCAAAATTTTTCCATATTTTTGGACTTAAATGTTGTTGCATTGTCTGTAATGATTTTGATTGGACAACCAAACCTAGAAAAAATATTGTTTTCCAAAAACTGAATGATAACAGTATCTGTGGCTTGCCTTATGGGCACTGCTTCAATGCACTTGGTGAAGTAATCTGTGGATGCCAGTATCCACTTGTGTTGAGATGAGGACTATGGATGAATTTCTCCTATGAAATCAAGGCCCCGTTGTCTAAAAGGTGTTTCAACAGAGATAGGCTTCAAGGGAAAAGGCTGTAGTTTTCTGTTTCCATAAAAAATTTGGCATTCATCGCAGCTTGAAACTTCTTTGTAAACATCAGAAAAAATACTAGGCCAATAGAACCCAACCCTCAATATCTTGTACATGGTAGTTTTACAATAATGGTTTCCTCTAAAATCACCTTTATGAAACTCTCTGATGGTTTTTTCCACTTCTTCCTCCAGCAAACAATTCAGCAAGATCCCACATGGATCATTCCAATATAGAGATTGGTTTATAATGAAAAAATTTGTTGCCATCAGCTTCAAAAACTTGGCCTTGGTTTTACTCAATTCAACAGGGGCCTGCAAATTTATTAACACATAAAGAATATCATCATACCATGGGGATTCAAGGAATTTTTGAGATACCTGAGAGGCCTTTTCATTTTCTAAATCTGTTGATAAATTAGCAATGAAATTAATTCCCAAGAGTTCACAATTTCACTATGCGATCATCTTTGCAAGTCCCTTCCCCTTGATTCAACTTTGTGGATTTGAGCTCGAGGTCATACTTCAACAACACATCTATCTACTTGCCCATTTTACCCTCATGATCAGGCTGAGTTAAAATGTCCTTCATAGAATTGCTAAGCACATAAGAAATGGTATGGGAATGCAAGATATAAAATATAAACTCCTTTAGGGCCTTGACCAGTGCATATGTTTGCTTTTACATGATATAATAATTTAATAGGGAATCCCTCAATGTCCTGCTATAGTATGCTATAGGCCTTTGAAAGTGTTGTTCATCTTTTTGTAACAAAACACCAACAATGTTGTGTTCTGAGGCAAAAGAAAACAATATAAAGTCTTTTGCAAAATTTGGACTCACCAGCACTGGGGCTCTGGTCAATGCCACTTTAACATCTTCAAAATATTTTCTGGCTTCAGAAGTCCACTTTGTCTCACTTCCTTTTATGAGAATGTTAGTGATATGATTTATGATTTCATCCAAGTTAGGGATGAATCTTCTCATAAATTTTACTTTCCCTAGGAAAGATCGCACTTCTTTCTTTCTTCTAAGTGTGCCAATTTTAAGGATTTCTTCAACTCTGTTGGGATCTATCTTTATTCCCTCCTTTGAAATAATGTGACCAAGCAAATTTCCCTCTTCCATGCCAAAATTAGACTTCTTGGGGTTCAATGAAATGGAAAACTTCCTACATTTTTGAAAAACCATCCTTAGATGTTTAAGATGTTCATCGTCATAAACTGAATATATAGTGATATCATCTAAGTAAATAACAATAAATTTATATTTCTCATTCACAAAGGCTATATCCATAGCCCTTTGGAAAGTTGCTCCTGCATTCATGAGCCCAAAAGGCATTTTGGAATACATGAAGGTGCCCCATGGTGTTCTAAAGGTTGTCTTTTCCTGATCATCAGGGTGTACCATGATTTGATTGTACCCAAAGAAACCATCCAGCATTGTTATTTTTTTAGAACCAACCACTTTATGTAGAATGTGATCCATCTTAGGCAGTGGGTAATTATCCTCGAGAGATACCCTGTTAATATTTCTAAAGTCTACAATGATCTGATCTCTCCACTTTTCTTTCTGACAGGTACCAGAGTTTCCACCCATTTAGAAAATTTCAGAGACACTATGATCTTGGCTTCAAACAACTTTTTTATCTCCTTTACAATCAAGGGCAGTAACAAAGGATTAATTCTTCTTAATTTTTGCTTGAAAGGTTTATGATCCTCCTTGATTGGAATCACATGTTGAATCACCTTAGTATCATAAACCTTTAGATCTTCATAACTCCCGGAAAAAACATCAGGAAATTATTTCATTAAACTGCTATACCTTTGCTTGACCTCTGGGTTAAGTGTCTTGGATAGCTTGATAATCTTGGGTTCTTCCTGGGTCCCAATGTTGCAATCTTCAACATCTTCATCATTAGAAATAATTTTAGGACTCTTGGACACATCATTGTTGTCAAAGAGTTTTTCTAATGGGACCAGGCCTTTGGGAAAGATGTTATTTTTTAACTGCATTATATCCTTACCATCAATCTAATTCTTGAAATAGCCATCATTTTTTAACACAACTGCATCTTCTTCTTCACAACAATATTTCTCATCAATATTCAAACTTGCAAATTCACTATCCATCTTAAGGAAACTTTCTATTTTTTTTCATCTTCAAAAACCTGCCAGTACTTAATATTATCGAGTATTGTTGGCCTGTGTTTGACCTCAACCTCATATCCTCTATTAGGAAAAACTGGAATTTTGAAAACTGAGGCTGAAGTAGCTAGAGCATCAACAATCTGATCTTGCCCCCTTGGAATCATCGAGAGACTATATTCTGGAAATTATTCAAGAAGATCAAGCACTATATTCCTATATGCTCTTAATCTAGGATTCTTTGCTTGATATATGCCCTTTTCCTTATTTATAATCAAGTCAGAATCTCCATGTACAGCTATCCTCCTAGCACCCATTTATTTTAAAGTCTTCAATACCAACACTAATCCCTCATATTCAGCCATGTTATTTTTGCAATCAAAAGAAATATTATAAGAACAAAGTTTTGTGGCCAATCTGGGGGGGTTAATCCACACACCAGATCTTGCTCCTTCTCTATTGATAGCGCCATCAAAGCTCATATTCCACATTTCATTTTATGCACTATTTTGCTGATCTGAAATTCATTTTTTTTGTTGATCAAATTTGTCTTTGATGGTCATATTAGTCTTTGGCACCTTCTCTTCAAAACTCAAATCATTAAAGAAAATGGAATAACCAATCTCAGTCTCCACGAAATAAATGGGATGGTTGCTTGGTTGGGATTTGTTACTGACCATGTACTTGAGAAAAAATTCCTTGTACAACCTCCTATATTGGCCAAAAACATAGATAGTGGCATATGGCATATCCATTTGCAGAGTCCCTTTCAAATTTTCATCCCATGATCTAGATAGCAACATTCCAAATTCAGGAGGAATATCAGCAACTACCACATCCATGACCATATTTTTTGTTGGAATTTGAGACAAAGATACCACCAGATATTTGATTAGGCCCATGCACTTCACTTTCCTTGAATCAAATTGTAAGGGGCCAAGTAGAATTTACGTAAACAAAATTCTATAATTCGTTTAATTGAGCACCTAAGCATTTATAAATGTATCAACCCATAATAATTTTTTTATAACTAATTAAAACAATGCATAATTTGAAATAAATACCTGAACCTGATGCTATTAACCTCCTTTATCCGTCGCTTGCCTCCTTCCCACTTCTGCAAAACACCGCCCAAAATCGTTCCTCCCTGCCAACTAGGTAACTCCCTAGCTCCAGGATATCAACGGATATCCTAGCCCCCGTGCCCAAAACCCCCAGCAACTCTGGTGCACTGTATCAATCCTACTCAATAACTTCACTTCTCTCCGCAAATCCAGAGCTCCCCAAAATTCATTCCCCCCAACCTCCACAAAATGGCCTCCCATCAAACTCCTTCCCTTCCTTATCCCCCCTTCATCGACTTCCCGCCTCATTTACTCCCTACCTAACTCATTTATTACCTCCTTATCCTCCCGCCGTTAATGCCCCTTATCCCTCCTTTATTATTTTATCTTCATGTATTTAATATGTTATCTCTTGTTGGATACGTAACTTAATTTATCAATATAGTTTATTATCCTGCTTTTATTTCTTTACTTTATTTATTAATGAATTAATTAATAGTTAAATTAATCATTGACACTCATGAATAACTAATTAATAATAATTAATTAGTAAATGTTATTTTAAGAAATAATTAAGGTTTAGCTAATCTTTTGGACAATTATATTATTAAATTAATAATAATTAATTATCATATACACCTATTTAAGTAGGGTCGTTACATACGCCCACCCTTCAGGAAACTTCGTCCCGAAGTTAAGGTGTCTTATGGTACAAAGGAA
>JASDQU010291781.1:0-14378 GCA_032191745.1 Picea mariana
CTGGTTAATCAAGTTTTGGAGAATTTATCTGCTAGAGAAAGAGAAGTTGGAGTAGCATGGGTCACCTTTCAAGAGGTTTTGATAGCTACAAACAACAGGGATTTAGGAAGTACTCCCAGGTTTACCATTTCGGAGCAGACCAGAAGAAACATTCTATTAAAAGAATGGGAACACATTATCTCAGAAGCTAAGCTGCAATCCAATAGGGTAACAAAATCTTTAGAAGAGACTTTTAGTTCTATAGATGGTAATCTGCTAGGCATTGATAGCGGAGATAATGCCGAGGCATTGATTCAAATGAATATGGCAAAAATCTCACTTGATTTAAATGAAAAAGAGGAAATAGATCTAGCCGAGATATCACAAGTGACTATGGAAGACATAGTCCAAATAGATAAATGTATGATTAAACCAAGTGTGCAATTATGCGCTATCGACATCATAGACAGACAGATGGAAGACAGGTTGTCGCAATTAGCCCGAGATTGTTACTCTTTTGAAGCCAATTGTCAAGAAGAACCATCAAGGTTGATATCTTAATTGGTTGAAAGATATGTCACATGTACCTAGCATGCGCGAGGACAAGCTTCTGGCACCAAATAAAGACAGAGAAGAAGAAATGGAGCGATTTCTCTCCTCCCTATCATAACTGAAAATTTTGCAACGATTGAGATTCCATCTTATTGTAAAATTGTATAAATATACCATAGAAAGAAAGAAAAGGGGTTGGACCTTTTTGTGTCGATTGTAACAGAGGTTTTACATCTTGAGAGTTAATATAAAGAAAATATGAAGATTCTCAATTCCGTCACGACTGTGTTATGAGTTTGTTTTCTTATATCTCATATTTTGTTTGATTTCATATTCGTACTTGATGAATGCTTCGCTATAATTTAGTGCAACCTCTACTATAGTGAATGAATTTTGGTTTTCTATATTGTTTACTATTTTTCCTCTGTACCAGCTATCAACGGGTATAAGACCAATTAACACTTTCAGAATTCTATATATATTTTATGCTTCATCGGGTTATTTTTTCACATTTTTCTTCTTTTGTTTATACGTGAGATTCTCCCTTGATAGAATCCTTACTAGATAGACAGCTAAATGTTTTCTCCCACCTCATACATTTTATTAAAATATAACCCAGTTACGGGAAAGAGCCTTTGATTTGCACCCCTTTTTCATTCCTGAAACCGTAAACTCTCTTTTATATGACTAAATTGAGACAACACTCAAACTCCCTTTGAGGTTTTCTTATTTTACTGTTCCTCCATGACTGTCCCTGTACCAACACAACTCAATATTGAACCTGGATTATCAAATCAAACACACATTGCCTTAAACCTTTTCGATACTATTCTTAAAACAACCACTACCCAGGTTGAACTTGAACGTTCATGGGCAGTGATTGAACAAGATATAAACATATAGGAACAGTTGGAAGCTAGACAACGTCAACACATAAATCATCCCTATTTTCCCTTGCCGAAGGTTGACGTTTCTCTCTTCTCTACCCTTTACTCACTTTCGGATGCCTAGACACTGTACTTCTAAGCCTTAAGTACAGACTCTGGAACAACATTGAGCACGGTAAGAAACATTGACACCTTCTAAACCTTCACAATTGGGCCTTAAAATTTTACTTGGAAATATGTGTCACTTAGATTCAGTCATACTCCAGCAATCCTAAAACCAAACAGAATATAATCTGATCTACTCCTAACCTAACATACAAAAGTTCTAATATATAAATACTAAACTTAGATAACCCACTCTTAATGAAAAGTACCTAGATGGCAACTGACTTGGAGCAACAGGTAGATGTGATAATCCTTATTCAGGCCATCAAATGTTTCACACATGCCTAAAGATGTTATACCAGGCTAACAAATTTTTTTTGCACTCAAGATTAATTACAAAAAGCATACTTCCTTGAAATTTAGACTATAGTAAGCAGGTGCCTACAAATCATAGACTTAGAAGAACACCAACTCTTTTACATAAATGCAAGGATCACAAACACACATGCACTTGTTCTTACAAACACATTCACATTTCAAACAGTTAACTTACAAGCAAGTGAAAAGTTCAAATCTATTCACATTTGCACCTCTAACAATAAATACTCACTCAGAGGAGGAAAACATAAGGTCAGAGTGGATTGCAAAAACCAAATTCAACAGCCCAACAAATGCAAATAAATTTTGATGCCATTCTGGATTGAGTTAAACCCAACATTTTCAACAGAATTGAAACTCAACAGTGTTAAAAAAGATGACACCTTCCTCCATGCCTTCACACTTGAGCCTTGGGACTTGCCCCTGTATCATATTGTCATCTTCTTCTTCCGTGCTCTGTTTCACTTAATGTATGTGTCTCTTAGATTCAATCATACTTGACATCTTCCTCTATGCCTTCACCCAACATTTCAACAGAATTGAAACTCAATAGTGTTAAAAAAGATGACACCTTCCTCTGTGCCTTCACACTTGAGCCTTAGGACTCCCCCCTATACCATATTGTCATATTCTTCTTCCGTGCTCTGTTTCACTTAATGTATGTGTCTCTTAGATTCAATCATACTTGGCTAATCATAATGACAAACAGTAACTCAATCTAATCCACACCTAAAATAAGATATATAAGCCCTAATACATAAATGCTAGCCTTTTAGATATCCCACTCTTAGTACATGTTTTTCCTATTTTTCACTTGCATGTAGTCTAGAGTCTAGACTATACCATAGGTATTTGCAATAACAAGAAAAATATTCTCCAACTCTCTAAAGGCCACATTTCTCCCTAACTCATGATGTTTTGCAAAATTTGATAAAGGAAAACTCAAAATCCACTTCTATCATACAACATATGAAGATCCTTTACAGATACTGGTAAGGTAAACATGATTTGCAAGTCATAGTACACACACAAGTTCAAAGAACACTGGTTATAATGTAAATGCCAAAGATTTAGAGCTTAACACTATTTCTAATATAAATGAAAAAGATTTAGATCTTAACAATGCAAATTATGAAGTATTTGCTTTATTGCTAACTTAAAACCACTAATTCCACAGACTAAGCCTTGGTAGTGAGTAGTAGAGAAGTAGTCTCAGTCTGTAACTCAATCCATGCAAATATCCAACTATGCTCTGGAAAAAAGGCATTGTAAAAGGATTTCAACAAGGGCATTCTTAGATACATATATAAAGGAGCATGGTTAGCACTAGTCGAAAGCATATCATAAAATTGCATCATGAAAATGAGCTTAATGAGAAGTCTACCAACCCACACTCAATGTTCCTATCAGTCATTTATTCTAGACAGTAAAATTTCTCACATTCACATTCCTTCAATTTTTCCCTTTTCTAAGCATATGCTTATGTCTATTATGCTTTGCATTTGCCACAGGTAGATGATATGCGATCCCTTTTCACATTTAAACATCTAATCATGCAAATACATTTACAAATTCTCATTAAGGTAGTCTATGAGTATATATAGGGCTTTGTTAATGCATAATGGGTTGCAGATCTAAACCGTAGAAATCTACAAGTGGTTATGTTTTTAACATATTTGGTGGAGCAATCAGTTGGATGAGTAAGAGGCAAGGTGTAGTTGCATTGTCAACTACAGAAACCGAGTACATGGTAGCCACTCATGGAAGTAAGGAAGTTCTATGGTTGCAAAGATTGTGTTCGAGTATTGGTTTTGTTCAAAAAGAACTAACAATAGGTTGTGACATCTCAAGTGCAATTTTTCTTACAAAGAACTTATATCGCCCCAATTTTGTGGCTTGTTTGGAAACATATCGCCCCACCCTCAAGAACTTATGTGAGAGTGAGATTGTTGGTACCTTTCCAGCCCCGACACACGATTGGCATACATGTCACAAGTGGGATTTGAACCTGGGTGGGGAGGATAATGAATCTTCCTCTTAACCACCCAAGCTATATCCCATTGACTGTCTTATCTTATCTTATGTGTCTGCTTTCATTTGGTTTAAGGAGTGTTGTTATGTCATTGATGTCGTTAATGCATCCTGCTTGTCATTATGTCTTTAGCATTTTGTCTAGGTCTTTTTATCTAACTATTGTTCCAAGTAAGGTCTATAAAATCAAAACAACTAGTTAAGTGACTCAAAAAAGAATAGAAATTGCTCCATAGAGCAATTTCTATTCTTTTTTGAGTCACTTAACTAGTTCTTTTGATTTCTCTATTTTTTTTGTTATTGTTGTGCTAATTTCTCTGTGCCCATAAAATCTTTTATATTTGTCCCTGATAAACAATAGTTTATCCTCATGTATTTGTGCATACTCTTTATCTAAAAAGTCCATAGGTATTCTTGTGGTTGGTATCAGTTTGAGTCAAACCCTCAATGGCCTGGACCCTGTTTCACATCAACAAATGTCATCTAATGGCAACGTGTTCTATGGAGCCATATACATGTCACAAGTTCCATCCCTTTATGTAGTTATGTTTGAGCTCTGAGCTTTGGTAGCTCAAAATCAAAATTTTATGTTTGATGCTAGTTGGAGGGATGTGGTTCAAACTAGGATGACTGCACTGACTAATGTCTTAAAAGTACAATATATTATCTTTGCACCAACGAGTGCCATACTAGTTTTTGTTGTATTTAATCCAATGTGCTAAGAGATATATAAATATTAACATGAAAGAAAACATATCCCTATCCAATGCAACACATCTCATTGAAGCTTTTCTAAGAACACAGCTCGTAATTGTTTGCTCCAAGGGTAAACTAGCATTTCCTTTGTTGCAGAGAACTAGAGATAAGTGATCAGAAACATCATCTCTAACTTATGAAAGAGTGTCTAGCTCCCTGTCTCACTAGGCATAAAATATGAGAAAGCTCATA
This sequence comes from Picea mariana, assembly GCA_032191745.1. Lineage (NCBI taxonomy): Eukaryota > Viridiplantae > Streptophyta > Pinopsida > Pinales > Pinaceae > Picea > Picea mariana. The sequence continues at coordinate 4,881 of JASDQU010291781.1, forward strand.
TCTACATTGCATATGACCTTACAGAGGTTTAACATGATTATACTCCCTTTGTGTTTTAGAACTAATAGCTTTGGTTTTCTGATGGTTTTACAAAAAGAGTTGAAGGCAATAAAAGATGGTTCACCAAGTTCATCAAGATCCCTATGTTGGTGGAATAGTTAATAGAATCATTAAAACAAGATCATTTCACAAATTGCAATCCAAGGATGATAGCAGACTACAGGAATTTTAAGACTTACGATCCGGGGCAGGCAAGCTCATGTCCATTGCATTTCTCCCATGTAGTTACTTCATCAGACCAGCTATCTTATTTTTTAAACAATACATAAATTTTATCCTTGATGAAAATCGTTATACATACATAAACTACAACTGTTTTTCTTGCACAAGAAAAAATTCTTCAAAAGATCATTATGATGAAGAAGTAAATGAGTAATCTACCAATTTAACTACATTTTTTAGATGATAGAAAGGGGGACACATACATAAATGTTTTTCTGAATTGCTTCTATCATAACCTCAAGGTCATTGCCATAAAATTCTTTCATGGCTTTCTAGAGGATGAAACTATCCCATACCTATTGATAGTCACAGAAACAAAATATCAAGTACATCAAAATGTGAGCGAAGAGGTAAACTAAACTTTGAAATAAGCCCTCAACAATCTTATTAATACATAACTAGAACACATTTTGCCTCTAGTTCCTACGTCTTGCCATCCATTTTTGTCTGGACAATATAAATGGTTGACCATTAGAGGACGGTATGCTTTGACAAGATGACAAAAATTTAATACACGGTCTTATTACATTTTCCAATCACTCTGGAAGTATTGTTTGAGCACTAAACTATTGTGTTTCCAACTATCCTGCGAATCAAGAAAGGTCCTGTATCCCAACCATAAGTTTCTCGACAGTTTCCTAAAATTTTCAGACCAAGTAATATTATCAGCAAAAGGATCCATCTATTAAGACGACATCAGAGGAAGAAGTTTCTAGATAGCAAAAGCCCTTTTCTTAACTGGAAAAAAAGGAAAAGTCAGCATAAGCTGCCTGTTAAAATGTAGATCTTGTTAGGCTTATAAATAGAACCAGAATTACAAATCTATGCAATTTGGGAATAGTGAATAGGATGATTTGGGTATAGTGTAGGATAAATTAGAAGGAAAACATGGTCAACTATGAAGAAAAATAGAAGGAAAATGACATCAAGAATAATGTGGCATTGGAAATGGGGGAGACATTATAAATAATATTTCATTAGCTTACTACGAGGAAGAAATCCAATGGAAATATTTCATTAGGTTACTATGTGGAAGAAATCCAATGGAAGTGTGATAGAGAAACAAGGCACCTTGAGTATGTAGAAGGAAACACATAATATTGAAGTCACTTTATGAATACCTAAGTTCATTGTCTCCTTGTGCATCTCAAGGTTTTGAGGCTTCTATAGTATTGTATGGGCCTATCTTATGATTCTTAGGCTGCAAAACATGAGATTCTATAAGTTGGCAGTTGCCAACAATTTCAATACATAGAGCATGCTATATTGCGAGTTTCCAACAATTGCAGTGCATAGAGCTTGCTAGATTGCACCTAGGTCTGCACATATTCTCTCGTGAATCTAATTGCAGACTATTATGAAAAGGTGTTTGGGAGAAATTGGTTACATTTTTATAAGAAGATTATGTTCCTATAAACACGTAAGTAGGGGGTTGACAAGAAATAAAATGAAGATAATCTTAAAAACATGAAGCCCCTTTTATTTAGGCTAGCTTAGTGGGGTTTTGAAAGAGGTGGCTAGCTGCTATAGCCTAGGAGCTTATAAAAGACACTTGAACTGAAATGATTCTATCAAATCCTCTGTTGGATTCTATCCAATCCCCTGTTTGATGTTTCTTTGTTTTTGACAGTATATGTTGCTATCTTTGCTTCTTGTTGAGAGTAGAGCAACTTTTGAATTAATAACTTACTGCAAAGACACCTGACTAGGGATTAATTGCATGGGTAATCTACTACTCATCTATGATAAAATAGCACAGTAGTTAATTGAGAAAACATGAGTAACAAGTGTGGATGTTTCTGTTGCATGGGTGACAATCTAGAACAAAATAGCAGAATAATTATTTGTAAAAACAAGGGTAATGAGTGTGGATGTTGGAAATATGGTGAATGTACAAGGGTATTGTTGCTTCTTTCTATTAAGTCACAGGAAAATGGTATGCATAGCAGACATCTTATACTTTTTTGGGGGTTGTAAACTCTGTGCAGTTCACCATTGGCCCAAAATAGCTACATCAACCAATGTCTACATATTTTGAGCCTGATGGATGCAACCATACCAAATTCTACAAGGGGCCAACCAATGTATTAAATTTGTCAAAGAAAAATATCTATATGGTGGAAAGTCTAAGATGAGTAGTATATAAGAAAAGTTTTCTTTCACATTGATGTTAGACACACAAAAGGACTGAGTCAATTTTTCTGAATTTTGAGACCTTTTACCTTGCTTGCTAGAAGATAGAGTTGAAATAACAACAATGTCTTATAAAAAAAAAGAAAAAGATGAAAAATGGGAACATCATACTTCTTAATCAAATTTCGAGGTAGAGTACTTACATGATGCAAGATGCACTTCCTCTTGCATATACCAGTGTAATTGTGCCTAAAAGTAATAGAGATTTGAGATATATATGAGATTTAAGATTCAAAAAAAAAATCCTTACTGAATAGCCGAGGCTAACTATCTAACCACTAATGAAGGAGGGATTGAAACCATGGTGAAGGATTTTGCATAGGCCTCTTCTTCTGCAGGATCCTTCTTTGGGCTCTAAAAAAATAACCCAAAAATCCACATTACAAATCACATTTTAAGTACCTTTCAGATGATACTTATGCAACTTTGAACGCCCTTAGTCAAACAACATTTTTTGAACTTAGAAAATCAAATCTAATGAATAGAAACAAATAAACAGTAAACTAAATATCAAGAAGAATAAGTAAATGCACAACTTTGATTTCCTTATTCTAAATATTGCATGGGGATTGAGAGGTATATAATGTTGCAAGCAGAAAGAGATGATGAATTCTTGTGGAATACTTTAGCCACTGCCACTCTGTTGAAACATGGAAAACAATGTTAAAATCTTACACCAATGATATAGTTAAGGTTCATCTTGCTATCCAAACCTTCTTTTAGGCCCTTTAAAACAATCACTTTTCCAGCTAACTTGACATTTATAATTGATATTATATGATGGCCAAACCTACCAAACCATGGGTCGCATGAAAGAAAAAGATCAAATGTTACAGAACATCTTGGAATTAATTAGTTGGCCTTTCAAAAGGCCAATTAGCCATCAATCAACAAATAAAGTACATTTTGGAAGCCTTTTTAATGAAGCAATTTATATTGGAGAACTTGTAAAACTGGAACATAAGAGAAATTTATATGACCATCATGTAGTGTTGATCTTGGCAGTTGAATCAAGTGGTCACGAGTCTTAAAAAGATGAAGTATGAAAAAGTTACGAATGATTGATTTTAGGTAAGCACTTAAGCAATTTTGAATATCATGATTGTCATATATCAGAAATATTAGACCTCAAACAGATCATGTACAAAGACAACATTTAGGAGAAAATAAGGACATTAGTGAAAAACATCAACAGGTGTATTCATTTGAAGACATGAAACTAGAGTGTCTAATGAATTTGTAGATAAATAGTAAATGGTTGAGTAATTTATCTAGAAACAAGCTAGCTAGCTCTTGAAGCAAATCTAAAACACATACTTTATTTGTTTTATAATGCCACTACCAACAAGAAATGCATCAGTATATCTATATAGAAGATACCATATTATGCATCCTTTACTATTTGATTAGTGCCCAGATTCCAGAAAAGAATAAAAAAGGGAAAATTTAAAGAAAATGATCTTATATTGCACTCAATTCTAAACAAGTGTACATCATGGATTACATGAGGGGGAAAAGGAGCTAGTGATGAAGCGCCTTCTCCCTAAATAAGCAAGAACAATAATAAAGAGAGGTTACCTCCATATCTAAATTTTCCATTGCTGCATTCGTGTAGGATCCTTCATCTAGAGTTAGTGGTACAACAGATATATCTTTTTTTCTATCCTTCTCCAAGATGACTTGCTTCCCTTGTTTTATTGTTGCAAAGTAACACCTTCAAAACTCCCGCTCCCCCATTTTCTTGGGTACATGTTTTGTACTCTCATTCTGCAAATTTCCTTCATGTTGTTGTAAATAAAAGTTGTTATGGTTATCTCAGGTAGAAACTAGATTGTAAAATGTGAAAATCAAGCAACCACTACCTCATAACAAGAGTCTATACTAATATTTTCTCATCCAAAATCTATGTTCCTATCATATACATCAAGCAGAAAATCAGTTGTATAGCCTTACAACTGATTTTCACCAGGTATAACATCTTCATGCTGTAACGAAACCATGAATATCACATGAGACATAATCAAAACATGACCTAAACCAATGCCTCAAAACTAGCGATGATGGCAGCCTGAACTTAACAGATCGATCTCCAAGTCTTCTTTGGAATCCATAGAACAAAGACCTTTTGAATAATCCTCATAAATCTGCTACCTCGAACCTTCATAAACCCCGTACAATTGTCACCCTGGCGCATTAGCACATGCCTTAATATGCATTTCCTTTTTCAAAATGAAAAAATAGGTGGTGGTCAACCCTAAATATATGTCAATCTTATGTCAACTCTATCAAATTTATATTTACTTAGGTCGACCCTTCATTTCCACAATTTAAACCATACTGGGACAGATCATCTTAATGGCTTCAATCAAAAATTTCACCAGCAATACCAACCCATCTATCAACCATAGTATATGTGAGTAAGGCTGCAATAGTGTTAGATATTAAGGTTCTGCTAAAGAGGCATTTAGTTAGGAATTTCTCTAACTCTCTTATGTTCCTATTTCAAGCATTTGTGGTATAATCTACTGATCATTTCTAGGTTGGATGCTGCCCAAAAATAATGAATAGAACCTTCAAATTACCTCAATCCTTCTGCTGTAAAATCTAGGTAAGAAACTTGCATTTTCTATGCAATTTCCTCCTCTTTTCTGGCTAGAAAATGAAATTTAGACTGCCATAGGCAGCCCAAAAACAATGTGGAACAAAGGTCATACTATCAGCCATATCTTTAGATAGTCTCAAACAGAATGGACTGGAAATACTTATAGTGCATCCTTGAACTGTTGATCCTAGCATTGGTTCAGTGCTAACATGAAAGTTTTCTTATAGTTGTTGCTACAAGCCCATACCAAATTGCATACCATTCTCTAACATCCTTACTTGATCACAAGATACATAGAAGTGAAGATCTGACCTGTCCCCCGCGTGATCAACTCTGGAATGACTCGTTTACTTATACATCCAAGGGATTCTTTTGAAATATTCTTATGACAACAACGCCCAATACTGGAAATAGATAACAAGGCCACCATGCTTCAAGTTTGAGGTAAATATAAGGTTTGATGTTGTTACTATAGGCCTGAAAATATCCAATCAAGAAATGCACAAGGGACACACCAATAATGAGGATGTTCTAAGCCAAATTTGCATATGTTGGTGATGTGATGCTCTATTTTCAGTGACTTGCTGGAGCTTTCATTCTCGTTAATTTTCTAGGACATATTTCTACATTCCAACAAACCAATCTTAGCTTCATGGGCCAAGCATAAATCTGTATGATAGACATCAAGTGTGCTAGTTAATGCAATGTGAAATGTAGCACTAACAATCATATCATCCGAGCACCATGATGTGATAGAGCACGTATCATAAGAAACCAAATAAATCAACCAAGAGCATGAAATCATCAAGAAATAACCACCAAGAGCACCAAAGGATCCTTCTAAGAGGACCACCGTGATCAACCACCCTGAAGCCAAAAATTAGTGTGTATATCCCTGCCACTGATTTTCACCAGTAACGAAACACTGAAGATCACATGAGACATAATCAAAACATGACCTAAACCAATGCCTCAAAAGTAGCGATGATGGCAGCCTGAACTTAGCAGATCGATCTCCAAGTCTTCTCTGGAATGCACAGAACAAAGCAGTTTTGAATAATCCTCATAAATTTGCTACCTCAAACCTTCATAAACCCTGTACAATTGTCACCCTGGCGCATTAGCGCATGCCTTAATATGCATTTCCTTTTTCAAAATGACAAAATAGGTGGTGGTCAGCCCTTAATATATGTCAATCTTATGTCGGATCTATCAAATTTATATTTACTTAGGTCGACCCTTCATTTCCACAATTTAAACCATACTAGGATAGGTCAACTTAATGGATTCAATCGAAAATTTGACTAGCAATACCATCCCATCTATCAACCATAGTATATGTGAGTAAGACTGCAACAGTGTTAGATATTAAGGCTTCGTTGAAGAGGCATTTAGTTAGGAATTTATCTAACTCTCTTATGTTACTATTTCAAGAATTTGTGGCATAATCTACTGATCATTTCTAGGTTGGATGTTGCCCAAAAATAATGAACCGAACCTTCAAATTACCCCAATCCTTCTGCTGCAAAATCTAGGTAAGAAACTTGCATTTTCTATGCAATGTCCTCCTCTTTTTTGGCTAGAAAATGAAATTTAGATTGCCATAGGCAACCCAAAAACAATGTGGAACAAAGGTCATACTATCAGCCATATATTTAGACATTCTCAAAAATAACAGACTAGAAATACTTATAGTGCATCCCTGAACTGTTGATCCTAGCATTGGTTCAATGCTAACATGAAAGTTTTATTATAGTTGCTGCTACAAGCCCATACCAAATTGCATACCATTCTCTGACATCCTTACTTGATCATAAGATACACATAAATGCAGATCTGACCTGTCCCCTGCGTGATCAACTCTGGAATGACTCGTTTACTTATACAGCCAAGGGAGTCTTCTGAAATATGCTTATGACAGCAGCGCCCAATACTAGAAATAGATAACAGGGATACCATGCTTCAAGTCTGAGGTAAATATGAGGTCTGATGTTGTTACTATAGGCCTGGAAATATCCAATCAAGAAATGCACAAGGGACACACCAATAATGAGGATGTTGTAAGCCAAATTTGCATATGTTGGTGATGTGATGCTCTATTTTCAGTGACCTGTTGGTGCTTTCATTCTCGTTAATTTTCCAAGACATATTTCTACATTCTAGCAAACCAATCTTAGCTTCCTGGGCCAAGCATAAATATGTATGATAGACATCAAGTGTACTAGTTCATGCAATGTGAAATGTAGCACTAACAATCATATCATCCGAGAACTATGATGTGATAGAGCATGTATCATAAGAAACCAAATAAATCAACCAAGAGCATGAAATCATCAAGAAGAAACCACCAAGAGCACCAAAGGATCCTTCTAAGAGGACCACTGTGCTCAACCACCCTGAAGCCAAAAATTAGTGTGTATAGCCCTGCAACTGATTTTCACTAGTAACGAAACCCTGAAGATCACATGAGACATAATCAAAACATGACCTAAACCAATGCCTCAAAACTGGTGATGATGGTAGCCTGAACTTAGCAGATCGATCTCCAAGTCTTCTCTGGAATGCACAAAACAAAGACCTTTTGAATAATCCTCATAAATCTGTTACCTCGAACCTTCATAAAAACCATATAATTGTCACCCTGACGCATTAGCACATGCCTTAATATGCATTTCCTTTTTCAAAATGACAATTAGGTGGTGGTCAGCCCTGAATATATGTCAATCTTATGTCGGCTCTATCAAATTTATATTTACTCAGGTCGACCCTTCATTTCCACAATTTAAACCATACCGGGACAAATCAACTTAATGGCTTACAATCGAAAATTTCACCAGCAATACCAGTCCATCTATCAACCATAGTATATGTGAGTAAGGTTGCAACAGTGTTAGATATTAAGGTTCTGTTGAAGAGGCATTTAGTTAGGAATTTATCTAACTCTCTTATGTTCCTATTTCAAGCATTTGTGTCATAATCTACTGATCATTTCTAGGTTGGATGCTTCCCAAAAATAATGAACAAAACTTTCAAATTACCTCAATCCTTTTGCTGCAAAATCTAGGTAAGAAACTTGCATTTTCTATGCAATGTCCTCCTCTTTTCTGGCTAGAAAATGAAATTTAGACTGCCATAGGCAGCCCAAAAACAATGTGGAACAAAGGTCATACTATCATCCATATCTTTAGACATTCTAAAAAAGAACGGACCGGAAATACTTATAGTGCATCCCTGAACTGTTGATCCTAGCATTGGTTAAGTGCTAACATGAAAGTTTTCTTATAGTTGTTGCTACAAGCTCATACCAAATTGCATATCATTCTCTAACATCCTTACTTTATCACAAGATACACAGAAATGCAGATCTGACCTGTCCCCTGTGTGATCAACTCTGGAATAACTCGTTTACTTATACAACCAAGGGAGTCTTATGAAATATGCTTATGACAGCAACGCCCAATACTGGAAATAGATAACAGGGCCGCCATGCTTCAAGTCTAAGGTAAATATGAGGTCTGATGCTGTTACTATAGGCCTGAAAATATCCAATCAAGAAATGCACAAGGGACACAACAATAATGAGGATGTTCTAAGCCAAATTTGCATATGTTGGTGATGTGATGCTCTATTTTCAGTGACCTATTGGTGCTTTCATTCTCATTAATTTTCCAAGACATGTTTTTACATTCCAACAAACCAATCTTAGCTTCCCGGGCCAAGCATAAATCTGTATGATAGACATCAAGTGTGCTAGTTCATGCAATGTGAAATGTAGCACTAACAATCATATCATCCGAGCACCATGATGTGATAGAGCACGTATTATAAGAAACCAAAGAAATCAACCAAGATCTTGAAATCATCAAGAAGAAACCACCAAGAGCACAAAAGGATCCTTCTAAGAGGACCACCGTTCTCAACCGCCCTGAAGCCAAAAATTAGTGTGTATAGCCCTGCAACTGATTTTCATTAGTAACAAAACCCTGAATATAACATGAGACATAATCAAAACATGACCTAAACCAATGCCTCAAAACTGGCAATGATGGTAGCCTGAACTTCGTAGATCGATCTCCAAGTCTTCTCTGGAATGCACATAACAAAGAACTTTTGAATAATCCTCATAAATATACTACCCCTGAAATTTCATGAGAAAGTTTTTGATCCCATGCACCTGAATCATTTCCATTACCAGAAAATGGGGGTGAAAAACCTCTGAATCATTTCCATTACCATAAAATGGGGAGAAAAACCTCTGAATTGTTTCCATTACCAGAAAATGGGGGCGAAAAACCTCTGAATCGTTGTCATTACCAGAAAATTGACGCAAATGGGAGGATCTGGTTCAAATTTTAAGGGGCGAAAATGGATTTCCATGCTCTTCCCTCACAAATATATGTGGGCTAAGGGTTATATATATA
>JASDQU010291782.1:1798-11969 GCA_032191745.1 Picea mariana
GTACATGGATGATCCACGTTTGATCAGATGCATGTGGATGGAATTCAAGAAACATGCATTTGATCAATATGATAATGACTTCTACAATCTACTATTTAAGATAGGACACACATTTCAAACATTTGAGGATGGATAAAAGTGGTTTTTAGTAGGGTAAAACACCAACCCCTTGTGTCTTCAATCACTGAGCTAGTGCTTAACGATGAGTTTGGTCAAGGGACACATCATGCACCAGATGATAGAGGTAGGAAAACTCTTGGGTCTAACTGCACCCACCATGAAGTGTTCATAGGATGTCCACATTCCAAGTAAAGAGCCAACAATGATCAATGCAAAGAGCCTTACTTTGACAATATCCATTCCAAGCACCACACAAGAGTTTAGACCAATCATTAATCCTACATTAAAATTAGGAGATGACAATGAGAAGGGGAAACCTTTGGTTCTCTCTACATCCACAATGAAGTCTTCAGTTCCAAGTAAAGTTCCAACCATGATTGAAGAAGGGGACCTTATTTTGCAATCACTAGTTCCACTTCCTCAGTCCAACCAACCTAGCCAATTCATTTAGGGAATTCAATCACATATAGGGAATTTTGGATGAATTTGGCTTTGAATTTGAAATAGATATGCCATACAACATGGAGGGTAGAGCTGTGGAAGAGAGTTTGGTTGAAACTGTGGACTCCTCCAGTTCAACTAATGCTGCTTTACAATGCAACAATGAAATACAAAAATGTGTTATTAACCTTCCTAATAATACTTGTGATGAACGGATCCTACTTAGACATCAAGAGGTGACATGGAGTGTTTAGAGTGACTGAAAGGGGGAAGGCGACCAAGGAGGTGACATGGAGTGTTTAGAGTGCTTGAAAGGGGGAAGGCGACCAAGGGAGATGGCTATCGACTGAAGTAACTTGTAAACCTTTGAATGCAACAATATATCCATCATCATAACTATAAGAAGGATATAAACCCTGAGTTTATTCACAACTTTGACATAAATATCAGTAGTAGAACATATAAAGGAAGGATTTAAGCAAATACAAAATCAGTAAGCACCTCTCTGAAGCCGCCGCTACACCAATCAGATATGTGAGTTTGCAATCAGATATGTGAGTTTGCAAATTTCCACTGTGGTCGAGCCTTAGCGCAGAGCCGTGAGTGGGGTCCTCCTCTGCGAGTGGGGTCTTGGACTAAAAAAATATGGTCATGACTCACTGCCAACTGGTGCCTGGGCCAAACCTGGGAGTAACCTGTTACCAATCAGAAGAAAGTCCAAGAGTAAAATACTAAACCCATAAATCTCAAGGCCCAAGGGGAAAATAAGAGGTAACAAAAGAAGAGTATAACCGTAATTTGTAAACCTGCGTTCCGTCAAACAAAAAATGGGAAATTCAAATAAGAACGAAGATGTAAACTAGGGAATGCATTTCAGATCCCATATAATTTATACCATGTGGGAGGGCCAAAAATCTCCATGTTCTTTGAAAATCGGGCAAAGGGAAGATTGTAGGTTGTAGCTACCCAGTGCTGAGTGCCCACTGCCCATACCACAAAATTGGGGTGAAATTAAACCATAAACCCCGATTTTACCAAATGGCAGGGCGAAAAAGCTATCATAAATTCCCATATTTATAGAAATTTGGCTAATGGAAGCTTGTTCCTCCAAATTTCAGGGGCTAAATATAATTTGTTTTCCTCTATCCCTCCTAAAAACATGGGCTAACCCTGTACACGATTTTTACCCTAAAATAAATTATGGGCTAATGAAATAAGTTTAAAAAAATCACTCTAATACAAAAAATTCACCCAATAAAAAATTAGAGGCCCCTTAATTTCGCCCATGAGCGAAATTTCGCCCCTAAAATCATCCATGAGAAGGATTTTGGTGACTGTCAATAGCAGGATTTTTGTGACTTCCAATAGGAGAAATATTTGGATTGTTGATGAAACAAATAAGTTGGTCGTTGATGAAGGGAAATGAGGATTATGAAATATATGAACTGGGGGATGATATGTGGACATCGATAACCATGTACCATACCATGCCAGTGAGATTGCCACATCAATAAGATGATAGTTCTATAAAAAATGAAGTCTTTAGCAACAAACTTATTTTTTACGTAACAAAAGCATATTAATTTAGAATAAGATGAAATTTAAAGGATATTTACATATTGGAAAAGGCTACAAAAGTGTTAGTGAGGGACATAATCCATATCTATTTAAATTTTCCAAAAAATATAAATTAGTGTTTTTTGAAGAGTAAGGAAGTGTTCCATAATAGGGACCCAGATGAGGATGAAATTTTTATAGTGAGTTTAAGACATGAAGATACCCAGTTGGGATTTTGGCATATCATTCCAAAGGATTTGGAGTGGAGGTGCCAAAACATGGAAAATACACTATTCCAAGACACTTTTGGGGATTTTTTCAAATCTGGAAAGGAAGAAAAGGGACACGAGATCAAAAATACGAAAACAATTATTTAGTTAACATTTTACCTCAACAATCTAGACATCTATGTCTTGATGAAGTTTTTGCCATTTTTTATTCATTTGGGTCATAGTTAGTTTTGGCTAAAAACCGTAAGTATGGAGAAAATGTATAAAGTGCAAAGTTGTCAATTCCATATTTATACAGAATTTCACTGGAGCATTGGATTTTGAATCTAAAAATTGAGGCGTATTCACGATCTTAAATTCTATTGGTTTTCAAAATAAAATGTTTTCTTGGTTCCTGACATATTTTATTCTATAGATGGAAAAAAATGGCCTCCTAGCTAAATATCACCAATGAGAATAGGCAACAATAGAGTAGAAATGAAAAAATTCAGAAAGTTATAACTTTTCACTTAAAACTTAGAATGAGACATGATTAGAGTCATTGGAAAGATGATTTAGAGGAGAATGTGATTAAATAATCATAAAATTCTTTAGTGTATTTGTACTCCTCATAAATTCATATGAATAATGACTTATATCCTAAATGATGAAATATTTTACAACATGCATAATTCTAACAGTTATTGTTGCATGGAATTTTTTTCATAATTAGAGGTACAAGAAGAACATAAATTGGGTTGAGAAATGAGGACTAGGAGATTAATGATGCACAAGGTTCCTACAAACATGGGGATGAAATCATAGGGATAAATATTTGTTTGGAAAATGCAGAAACAAAGCTCAATGAACATATAAGTATAGTGTATCCTATAAAGTTGATGCCAAACTTGCAGAAAGAAGTACAAAGCTACAAAGTAGATAGTGAAAGGTTGATAAGAGCTCAAGCAAATAAGAATAGAATTAATTCTCAGTTTCTATAGATTTTGAATAACTAACAAAGACAAATCCTAGCATAAGACATGTAGTCAGTGTTGAGTATGTAGAAGAGAACATATATCATAATAGAAGGGATGAATATAGAGGGTTGAGATACTTAATAAGTTTTTAGTAGGCATCACCATTCACCTAGAGCTTTATCTAGAAGAGCACTTGCATTTTTAGAATCAAAGAGTAGCCCAAGTAGTGCTCATGTTAGACATCAAAAGAGAAGGCCCGAATTAGATAGTTTATAAGGGGAGATTACGAGGCTCAAGCCACCTATATTTGATGGAGAACATAGGAAGGGTGAAGAAGATGAAGTATGGTTGTTGGGCATGAGAAAATATTTTAATCTTTAGAATTATTCATCAAATATGGAAGAAAAGATTGTCATATATCATCTTCACAAGAAAGATTCCATGTGGTGGGATTAATTGAATAAAATCAAGCATATAGATGAAAATAGAACCTTTGGGAATTATTTTAAAATTTATTTTCATATGTGTTAGTTTTTAGAACAATATTATGACACGAAAATGAAAGAATTGTTTGAGCTTAAATTAGGAAACATGACTATGTAAGAGTATGTGAAGAAATTCTTGGAAATTATGAGGTATGTGGATTTCATTAGGGGTGAGAAGGCTAAAATTCATAGGTTCTTGAGTGGGTTTTCATAATTATACAAGGATAACATTTAGTTGAATGAGCCCAATAATTTGGAGGAACATATAAGAAGAGCTAAGTATTTGTATGAGAAAAGTAAGGGAAGAGTAGATTTTAAAAAAGATTGGGATGAAAAAAAGAAAGGAAACATGGATTAGAGGAGGAAACGGTTCAATCCATATTTCTTTAGGAATAATTCACAGTTATACAGATAAAGGAAGAAATAAATAAATGAGCCCAATATGACAGATTCCTTGGGAAAAAGGTCGAGACAACAACCCTTAAAGTGTTGGGGATGTGAGGGATACCACATGTATAAATATTTTATTCAAAAAGGAGATAGAATGAGTATCGTGCACAAAATTCAAGATTCCAATATAGTGGAAGACATGGGTAGGATCATAACAAGGATTTATGCAGTCTTGGACAATAGGAAATCAAACTATCAATCCCACATAGTTGAGGTACAAGGTAAAATTGATAATCAACCCATAGCCATTTCAATTGATTAGTGGAGCTATTCATAGCTATATGGATCCAAATATAGTTGAAAGGTTTAAATTGAAAATTTTCAATCATGAACAATCTTGGTTGGTTCAACTATTCACTATAACCAAGAGAAGAATCAATGAGCTTGTTAAAGATTGTCAATAAACATGAATGGAGTCAACAATAAGGAAGATTTGAGCATCATACTATTTGGGACATGTGATTGATTGATTTTTATGGATTGATTGGACAAGCATCATGTTATTATATATTTATACAATAAGGTATTTCAATGCCTATATCTGTGAGAGGGATTTCAATATTACAACTAAAAATAAGTTTTAAAATGTGATGCTAGATATATGCATGCCATATGGAAGAACCGGAAAAGTATATGGAGATAAATGTCAAAGATTATTGAACTTTGAAGGATTATGAAGACATGTTTGGGAAAATTCCATGATTTCCACCCCAGAGAGACATTAAATTCTCTATTGATTTAAGGCCCAAAGACTCCTTAGTGTACAAAAATCCCTACAAAATGAGCACACCAAAGTTGAAGGAGTTTCAAATGTAGTTCAAAGATTTGTTGAAAAAGGGGTACATACACATTTTAGGGGCGAAATTTTGCTCATGGGCGAAATTAAGGGGCCTCTAATTTTTTATTGGACGAATTTTTTGTATTAGAGTGATTTTTTTAAACTTATTTCATTAGCCCGTAATTTATTTTAGGGAAAAAATCGTGTACAGGGTTAACCCATGTTTTTAGGAGGGATAGAGGAAAACAAATTATATTTAGCCCCTGAAATTTGGAGGAACAAGCTTCCATTAGCCAAATTTCTAGAAATATGGGAATTTATGATAGCTTCTTCACCCTGCCATTTGGTAAAATCGGGGTTATGGTTTAATTTTGCCCCGATTTTGTGGTATGGGTAGTGGGCACTCAGCACTGGGTAGCTACAGCCTACAATCTTCCCTTTGCCCAATTTCAATCTTCCCTTTGCCCGATTTCAAAAGAAAATGGAGATTTTTGGCCCTCCCACATGGTATAAATTATATGGGATCTGAAATGCATTCCCCAATTTACATATTCATTCTTATTTGAATTTCCCCTTTGGGGTTTGATGGAACGAAGGTTTACAAATTATGGTTTTACTCTTCTTCCATTACCTCTTATTTCCCCTTTGGGCCTTGAGATTTACGGGTTTAGTATTTTACTCTTGGAATTTATTCTGGTTGGTAATGGGTTACTCCCAGGTTCGACCCAGGCACCAATTGGCAGTGAGTCGTGACCATATTTTGTTAGTCCAAGAACTCGCTCGCAGAGGAGGACCCCACTTGTGGCTCTGTGCTAAGGCTCGACCACAGTGGCAATTTGCCAACTCACATATCTGATTGGTGTAGCGACGGATTTAGAGAGGTGCTTACTGATTTTGTATTTTCTTAAAGCCTTCCTTTATATGTTCTACTGTTGATATTTATGTCAAAGCTGTGAAGAAACTCAGGGTTTATATCCTTCTTATTGTTATGATGATGGATATATTGTTGCATTCAAAGGTTTACAAGTTACTTCAGTCGATAGTCATCTCCCTTGGTCGTCTTCCCCCCTTTAAAGCACTCTAAGCACTCCATGTCACCTCCTTGGTTTCCTTCCCCCTTTCAAGCACTCTAAACACTCCATGTCACCTCCTGATGTCTAAGTAGGATCCGTTCATCACAAGTATTATTAGGAAGGTCAACAGTACATTTTTTTATTTCATTGTTGCATTGTAAAGCAGCATTAGTTGAACTGGAGCAGTCCACAGTTTCAACCAAACTCTCTTCCACAGCTCTACCCTCCGTGTTGTATGGCATATCTATTTAAAATTCAAAGCCAAATTCATCCAGAGGTTCCTATATGTGATTGAATTCCCTAAATGAACTGGCTAGGTTGGTTGGACTGAGAAAGTGGAACTAGTGATTGCAAAATAAGGTCCCCTTCTCCAATCATGGTTGGCACTTTACTTGGAACTGAAGATTTCATTGTGGATGTAGAGAGAACCAAAGGTTTCCCCTTATCATTTTCATCTCCTAATTTTAATGTAGGATTAATGATTGGTCTAAAATCTTGTGTGGTGCTTGGAATGGATATTGTCAAAGTAAGGCTCTTTGCATTGATCATTGTTGGTTCTTTACTTGGAATGTGGACATCCTATGAACACTTCATGGTGGGTGCAGTTAGACCCAAGAGTTTTCCTACCTCTATCATCTGGTGTATGATGTGTCCCTTGACAAAACTCATCATTAAGCACTAGCTCAGTGATTGAAGACACAAGGGGTTGGTTTTTTACCCTACTAAAAACCACTTTTATCCATCCTCAAATGTTTGAAATGTGTGTCCTATCTTAAATAGTAGATTGTAGAAGTCATTATCATATTAATCAAATGCATGTTTCTTGAAGTCCATCCACATGCATCTGATCAAACATGGATTATCCATGTACAACAATGTTAAATGAATTTGGTCATGTGGAAGAATGTGATGCAAGACAAAGTATTGTTCCAAGTGATTGACCCAATGTTTGAATTAGGTGACATCAAATTTTCTTACCTCAAGATTAACAAGTTTATCATAGGGATGTGATTGCTTAAGGTCTTGTTTGGATACCCAAAGCCTTTTTCAAGCTTATGGTACCACCAAGCCCTGACAATGTTTAACTTTATCCCAAAGGTTAGTGAGCAACTGATGCACATGCATACACTAGGAGTGCTTGAAGCCCTACACTTGGATGCCTTAATCATCCTCCTTTCTCCTTCTCTAAGGTTTGAAAATATGAATAGTGTGATAAAGTGGTGCAAAACAACCAACCATCTCCACTATCTTCATAACATGAAGGTGCCTAGGATTTTCTGTATGCTGAATATGGTCTTAGGTATTTAATGATTGGCTGGTGCATCCCCTTGAAGATTTCCTTGAACATGCTTGCTACAGATGAATTTTGGATCTAGACTGAAAATTATGCCCTTGATCCGAGAATGGAATTAGGCCTAAAAACAATGTGGTAACTGCAAATACCCCTCGAGGATGCTGCTCAGAACAGATCTGAACAATACCCTTTATGAACGTGCTTCTCCAATAGCTTCTTTCTTGCCAAAATATCATTAAAAACTTGCACTCATTGCTATCCGAGTTTTAGCACTGAAAATGTTCTCAAGATAGGGGTCTAAGTGTTGATTAAAATGCCCTTATTTCAGATAGATACCTTGCTACTCAAGTATTAGTGTATCCCTAAAGAAACCAAACAAAATCATCCTACTCAGAGTTCCAAAATTGTGATCAAGCAGCTTTCAAATCAGATCCCAATAACCTCATTTACAACCAAAACCAAATTTGGATTTTTCACATTGTCCAATATCTTCCCAGCAGGGAAAAATTTATGGACGAGTTTTATCCTAGTGGAAAATTTTTAATATAAAAACAAAATATGAATTGACAAATTTTATTAAAAATTTAACAATAATTTAGTTGATAAGCAGAATTATTCCATAAATTATAACCAATATTATAGCTATAATAAAATAGCATAATGCATTCAAAATTTGGAAGGTTTCTCCAAATTGGAGTTGAAAATGAAATCCAAATTTAGCAAAAGAGCAGAGAGCAGCGAAATTCAAATCCAAATTCAGCAAAGAGCAGAGAATTGCAAGAGAGGTTGATGTAAAGTAATTTATGATTTGCAGTGAGTAGTGAAATTCTTCTTTTGAAAAAAATTTAGGCTGGTTGAAATTTGTCTTGAATAAACAACTTAGTTTCTAGTATTCAGCCTGTGGAGAAAAATTGTACCCAATGTACAAGTTTACTGAAGAAAAATAGCTTCCAAGGAGTATATTGAACAAAAACAATGCACCCAGATGAGTAACTTCAAGAGAAAAAATGCTCCCAAATGATTATATTTAAATTCTTTAGTTAAATGTTGAGTTAAGTTCAGAAGTACCTGACCTGTCATTGTAAACAATCTCTACTTCTATATCTTCTATGTTTAATCCTTTTCACCTCTATATTTTGGACAGGTCGATTCCTCACAAAAACTTCTGACTCTACATATAAGGCCTAAAAGCACTGCTAAATGCCTCTACAAGCAAGGCTCAAACTCGTGCGTTAAAGTTGCACATTGCATGGCTTTCCCATAACCTATATCTAGCCTAGTCCATTCGAGCTTGCCCAGTCTATAGTGCCACTTAAACCATCCATTCTAAGTTATCTAACTTACAAATTCAGACTATTCTATCTAAAATACCCCCTCACTAACAAATCTTACTAATCTACAAATTCTCTCAATTATTAATCAATCCTGTAAATGGCATCTCTATCTGCAGGAATTTCTATGTATTTATTTTTCCTAACCCTGATCAAATGTATTCTCAAAGAATTATATCTACCTTTTTGCTTTCTAGTACACTGGGACAACCCACTTCCAATTGTATGCTAGACTTAACTAATTTGACCATCTTTTACATTCTATTGTACTCCCACATTCTTATTAATAAGAAGAAAACTAGAAGAGCAAGATAAAATGGATTATTCCATACCAATAGAATGACAACTAGTGTGTTTGATATTTATTGCCAGAGAAGATTTTCTTTAATAGATCAAAAATACTTGTGCGGATTTGATACTTGTAACATAGCACTGATTGATAGGTTTTGAGGATTGACGCCTGCCCTCTGTTTCTTCTTCCTCTGTAACTTTGTCCACAGTGGGATGATTTTGTTGGCAATACAAATCAACTCCCACTTTGCTCATACATCCCTTAGTGATTTTCTGCAATCCTCACTTTGACATGTTCATCCATGTGACTAATAATTTTGAGATATTTAGGGCACAAAGATCTTGGCCCTCATCTTCTTTACCAGATATATCAAGGAATCTAATGCTCCCTTGTAGAGAACGCTCAGTCTAATTCTCAGATATTGAAGTTAGCCACTAGAGTCTCTGTTCTGCTCTACTGTTATTATGGTGCTACAATGGAGTAGGACTGTTTGGTGCCTTGGTGTCATATTTCTCCTTGTTTCTATTCATATAAAGGTAATCAAATCCTAAAACTTCAACAAACTCTTCTGTTCTATTTTGTTTCGGTTTCCCACTTGCAGGAAAGTAATAATGGAATCCCAGGATGAGTTGATCTGAGTTTTGTTTTTGGTGAGATTGATCAGGAGGGAGAAGGAAGACAACAACACTTTGTGTTGATTCATGGACTTGGGCATGGAGCATGGTGTTGGTATAAAGTTGTAACTCTACTTAAGTAGAAGGGTTACATATTATATGCCCTGGATCTCACTTCCAATGGGATAAACAGGGAAGCCTCTGCAGATCAATTCAAATTAATTGCACACTATGCAGAGCCACTTCTAGATTATATCAACAACCTCAACAATGATGAAAAGGTACTTGGATTCTCTGGAATCTAACCTGTCATTTTAAGGTTTGAGAACAGTGACTCTAAACCCAAAGTGAAGACAGGACTATGAATGTTGAAGCAAGTTATGAATATTTGAAGTTTTCAGGATGCTTCCTTTTCTTGTTCCTCTAGAGTCCTTACTATAACAGATATGGCCTTCGAAGAGTAGGCAACTAAGGTCAAGCATTTGATGCCATTTTTTAACTTTATTTCATATTTTAAGTTGAGAAAGATGAGGGTTCAAATATATTCCAC
>JASDQU010291783.1:1030-14380 GCA_032191745.1 Picea mariana
TTTATTTCTCTCTCTCCACCCACCCCTCTTTTTCTTCTTTTCTCTAACTCTCACACTCTCATAAAATTTCTCTCTACCCCACCTCTACATATTCCTCTCTCTCCCTCTTAGTCTCTCACACACTATAAAATTTTTTATACATCATAAGGAAAGAAATGGCCTTAACTTAGACATGTCAAGACCAAGACCTAGAAAGGCATGGAAATACCTAGACCTAGAACTAGATCATAGACCATGACCTATACCATAGACCATGACCTAGACCTATACGATGACCATCGTATTCCATGACATAGACCTAGAGTTATACCTATACCATGAACTAGACCACGACATAGACTTAAAGTTAGACCTATGACCATGAGCTAGACCTATACCATCGCCTAGACCATGACATGGATCTTGACCTAGACCCCCCTAGCTCCATATAAGACTGGGCATAACCTATACTCGACCCGTAACCCCCTCCAAACTCAATCCCTAAGTGCACTATGCATATATCTCTTGTTAAAGGCCCTACAACCCTTGCACCCACATATTTGTTCTCTAACCATTGATCTATGCTTAAAAAAACTTTAAATCCTAAGCCCTTAGGTTGGGTGCTCATCCTTTCCCAGCAGAAATGTGTGCGCATTCCTAGAACGTGTGCGTTCTTTAGCACGCAGGTGTTATAGAAACGTGTACGTGTTCCTGCTGAGAAATTTTATGTGCTAAGCACACTCCTCAACCTATTCCATCTCAAAAGGAAGGCATGGAAATTCAATGCAAGGAAAGGCATGGAAAGGAAAGGCATGGAATGAGATGAAATAGAAAGGAAAGGCAAGAAAAGGAACAAAAAATTGAGGTGTGTGTCAATGGTGTTGTTAAACATGAAAAATGGTAGGGATGCAACTGGGAGTGTGGGATGGAAAATTTTGTTCCTAAAATAAAAAATATTTTAATTTTAAGTCTAACGAGTGGGTGACAAAAGGATTTAAAAGAAAATAGGGTAGAGCATAGAGAAGAAAACTATAGAGCTAAGAGGAGATATGAGCATTGGTTCTTTGGTCTAGGAGAAAGAGAAGAGAAATATATTCGACCAGAGAGGAAAATATAGCATTGGATCGCTAGGCAGTCAAGGTAGGTAGGTATCATAATTTGTTTTATTTTTTGATAAAATATTTTACCAAAAACATTAGTGAGTTCTATTTTATTATTTCATTCATAGACGTTGAAGAAATCCAAATGTCTTCTAAAGGTAAGGCAGGGCTCACAATGAATAAAGGATATGTGCAACAAAGAAATGTAACCTCTCCTATAAGGTTAGTATTAAGTTTGTCTTATTCTTCCAATGGATTACTTATACGAGTACTTATATGAACATGACCATGACCTAGACTGTTAACTATACCTAGACCATGACCTAGATATTGACCTAGCTCATGATCTAGACCATGCCCTAAAACCCCATAGATCCATAT
Organism: Picea mariana; assembly: GCA_032191745.1. NCBI lineage: Eukaryota > Viridiplantae > Streptophyta > Pinopsida > Pinales > Pinaceae > Picea > Picea mariana. The sequence continues at coordinate 2,491 of JASDQU010291783.1, forward strand.
AAGCCTAGGGATAACCTATACTCAACCCTTAACCCCATCCGCACTCGATCCCTAAATGAACTATGCATATACCTCTTGTTAAAGGCCCCACAACTCTTTCACCCACATCACCCACATCTTGGTTCTCTAACCATTTCTCTTTCCTTCAAAATGCTTTCAATCCTAATACCTTAGGTTCTAGTTGTCCCCTATGTATCTTTATTCATAAATATGTTTGGTCTATAATAAATACTATATCTATTTCATTAAGAGCGTGCACATTCTCTTGCGACTTGAAAGGCTTTTGATTGTGCACTCATCCATGCCTAGTAAGAACGTGTGTGTGTTCTTATAATACACATGCAATTTAGTGTGCATTCATTATAGGAACGTGTGCACATTCTTGCTGGGAATTTTTATGCACCAAGCGCACTCCTCTACCTCATATATCTAAAAAAAGAGAATAATCCCAACATATGCATGCAAAAATAGAAAGAACATATAGGTTTTTGTTCCTTTTGTCTTGTTGTTTAATTTGTAGCAAATTTTGTGCTATTGCAAGAAAGTTGTGGGAATAATTGGAAGACAAATTTGTCTAATCAAAATTGTTAGTTGTGTCTTCTTTTGTAATACCAAGATAAATATTTCCAATTCGAATTGTTAGTTGTGTCTTCACGTGTAATACCATGACATATTTGTCCAATTGGAATTGTTAGTTGTGTAATACCAAGACAAAATTATCCAATTGGAATTGGAATTTTTAGATGTGTCTTCTTGTGTAATACCAAGGCAAATTTTCCCAATTGGAATTGGAATTATTAGTTGTCTTCTTTCGTAATATGAAGACAAATTTGTCCACTTGGAATTGGAATTGTTATTTGTTCCTTCTTGTGTAATAACAAGACAAAATTGTGGTGGGGTGCTTGGAAGATAATTTTTCTCTTTAAACATCGGAAACCGATATATTTGAGAAACAAATTCCTCGAGGAAAGAGAAACCCATCGAAAAGGTAGAAGAAGAAAGAGAAAATGAAACATTACATATGTCAAAGCGTAGCCTTTTAGAAGAGGGCAATCCAATTTCTAATGGAATAGATGTCATTGTTTTTTCTCCTCCATCACCACAAGAAAAGCATGGGAGTTCAGTAGAGATCAATCCATGTAGTATCTCATCAATACAACTTGTTGTGGATGACCATATGATGGGGGATTTTCTTGGAGATGATTATACAATGGATGAAATTAGAGAGGAAACTCATGCACAACATTGTGGTGAAGAAGTTCCTATGGTGCAACCTCTTATTAGACAATCAGATGTTCCAGAAGCTAGTCAATCCCATGTCCACTCTCCTCCTAGAATTGATCTTCCAGTGATTGAAGGGGAAATAACTGCAACATTGTTGAATCCATAGCAGAGACTCATTCATGAGTGAAAGAATAGGGGTTCATCATCCCTACCTAGATTGAGTAGTTTGTGACGAAGAATTCCTAAATGCATTCAGGTGGATGAAATTGGTCTAGCATCACTTGAAGGTAAGTTACATAACCACACTATTCATTATCATTCTTATAAAATCATTAAAGAATATTTTGAACCAAAGTATGATGCCACTAAATTTCAATTATTTTTGGATTTATTAAAATCTATAAGTTTGATTGTTGTTAGGAGAATTTTAGGAATTAAAATAGTCAGAATTTTAGAAACAAGTCATCATATTGTTAGAAACCTTGTAGATGCTTTTAAAATAATTGGTACAAAATCGCGTTCTAAAGAACGCAATGCATCCCAACATGTCTTGTCATAATCAATTGTTAACAAGATCACAAGAAAACATTGTTCTCTACAACAAACCTCTCATATCAAGAAATGAAATATCAAAATCCTTATAAAGTATTATAATAAACGAGATAGCCTTGAAATAGCTGACCCAATAGATTTGTGGGCCTTCACTCATAGGATACCTCGTTCTAACATGAATTTAATTGGAGAATTTAAGGGTCTAGTGCACTATTTATGGCATGAGAACACTATGCCTTCTTCTAACTAAAAAGATGTACTAAAATTGAGAAGTGGATCTACGGACTGTGAACCCCATATTAAACACTTTCTTGACATTACACAGATGTAAATGTATGAGAGATTCAAGACAGTACATAGTGCACTTAACTTGGGCCAAAGATGTTTCCATAAATGTAAGCATTGATATGTTCGAATAAACACAATTTGTAACACATGTCGTTATAGATATCACATTGAGTATAGGTATTATTATGACACACACACACACACACACACACACACACACACACACACATATATATTGTGTTTTGAATAATACCCTTTTGTAGGAATGTTCAGTTGTATTGTAGTCGTCATTATATAGAGACTTTATTCACAACATCTTATGTACAAGGCCAGAGGGTTGTACATTTTATCAAAGATATTTCTTAGATGGGACATGCCCCAAGTGTAATGGAATGGAATCATTAAGAAAGTGCATCCATGTAAGTGATGAGTATGAATTCAGGAGGAAAGAAGTTGTATTGCAAATATTTAAATATGTTTCATATGATATTGATGGAGGGCAGGAAAGAAAAAAGATACATTTGGTGACTTCCTAGGTACAAGTATGTGACTTCATGAAGGACTTCATCAAAAAGACACAACAATATGTTTAGCATGTCCATGTGGCTCGATGGCAGGGAAATCATTTTAGAATGTGTAGAGATACATTTCTTGTTGGTATTATCTCATCAGTTGTTGATTTTGCTGATAACTACACCCTTAAATCAAAAAATGAGATTCAAAGACAATATTATCACTAAGAGAAGGTCATCATAATGGTCCATATCACATATAGACATGGTCCATATAGTAACGAAGAAAATATATTTATATTGAAGGATTATCACTTCTACATAAGTGATGATCGGTGCCATCACTTAGTCTACGTACAACATTGATTTCAGCTGTTTTACAATCACCTTAAGGAGAAGAACATACAGATGGATCAACATTGGATTTGGTTAGATGGTTGTGCAAGCCGGTTAAAAAATTATTTTGTATTTCAATGGTTGTGTATGTTGCACAAAAAACTAAAGGTACCATATGTTTGGAACTATTTCAAGTCTGGGGATGAGAAAGCATAGAATGATGGAGCAGGTGCATGCATAAAAAGAGTATTATGCGAAAAATAAATGAAGTTCACAACTAATTCCCTTATTTGAGATGTCAAATCCATTATTGAATGGTGCTCTTAAGTAATGGGAGAGGGAAAAAGAACCCATGAAGATCAATCACACAGGAAAGGACATGTGCATAGATATTTTTGGGAGGTGGTCAATGTAGATCTATCATAGTGGTATGAATGAAAAAAAATCTAGACCACTCGTGGATTCCATTCAGTTCGAACATCAAACAATGCAATAGTTGAAATATGGACAAGAAAACTCTCTTGCTTCTGTGGTCCATGTAGTAGTAATGAATGGGATGATTGTGAATTGATAGACTAGGTTGATAGATGTGATCATGTATTAATCCCCATTGGTCAATGTATAAGTATGGAATTATCCCAGTTGGAGGAGGATGAATCAAATATTTCATCAGATTATGATCACATCTCAAATATCATACTACCAGGTTTAGTGAAACCTTATATCAAATTTTGAATAACTATCATCAATGTTTTATTCTTTGGTCATTTAGTGGACTCATGTGTTGGCACTCCATTTTTTGTAGGGAATAAATATGCAGTGGTTTCACCAAGAGGTAATAAATGGGGCACTAATTATTGGTTGGCACATTGCTTAGAGGGAAATTAGACCCTCATGAAATCAATAATAGACTTCGAAGGAATTGAATTTTCGACTAGGTTGATGGTTATTAAAAGAGAATATCTCACACAAGATAAAAGAAGACGAAAGAAAGGTGATTATGTATTTCAATATTACAGACCAAGTAAATTTGTATACCACTTTACAAACTTGGTTTTTGGTACCAACCTCCAACTACAAGCAATGCCAAGTAATAACTCGTGAAAGATACAATTCTTCTTGCCTTACTCTGAGCACAAGAAGTTAATGGATACCATCAATATTAGAAGTCATCCTGATGATCTACTTGAATGACCATAGGTATGTAAAAGGAATTGAAAAAATATTTCAAATTTATGAATGATTGAAATTTCAGCTTCATGATATGGTTGTTATTGTATTCTTGTACGTTTTGCTTCTTTTTCTTGTTAGGGAACTATTTTAATGCCATGTCTTTCCTTGCCTTTCCTTGTCAAGCCTTGCCTTGCCTTTTGATGCCATTTCATTCCATTCCTTCCCATGCCTTGACTTTCCATGTGATTCCTTACCTTGCCATGTGACACAGGCGGTACGCGACCACACCTCTGTCGCGCTCTCCCGCTTGCAAGATCGTTCTCAATATCCCTTCTCTTGAGCCGAATTAGCTCCTTAGATTCTGGAGTGGAATCCCCATTAAGCACCTGATCCACAAGTCCTTCTTTACCCTTCACGGCCTCCAACACTTAACCGTGTTTAATTTCCTTGTCGCAACTCGCCTCTCACACCTTTGCGAGTCCGAAGTTCCAACCCTGGTGCCTTTCTTTCCCGAGCTTCCGAGAGACACAGTTAAATTTCTCACCGAGGCCCTCGCTACTCATTGCTTCGCGAGTTGAATGCCCAAACTTCCTCTTACTATCTTTCGAGTCCCTGAGACATCAGGAGGTCAATGAAGTGCTGACTCCTTCCGCAAGGTGACGTGTGTCCACCGGTTTACCTCCCGGGCCCACCTTACAATTGTGCCATGTGTCCACAATTCGCAGCTTCGTGACCTCGCCACTCATGAGATCAAATATCCAACTCTTCGGCTCCCGATACCTGAGACGTCGAAACACCGATATCGCTCCCTCGCTACTTCGCTCTCTTTCGTGACCTCGCTGCCTCAAACACCCAATGCTTGGGCTCTTACCCTGTGAACTCCTGAGTTCGCGAGACCCTTCGATCTCTGACACCTGTCCTACCCAAATGAACGACGACGATCCTCTTGCCGCCTCGCCGCTTCGCAGCTTTGAACAACTTCTTCTTCCTCTTCCAACTCCCGATGCCCGAGTCCCCTATGTGGGTGATATCGCGACATGTGTCCGCTCCCCAATGAATGGTCCAGATCAAATCGCTATTTCGGGACCCTGGATGTTCCGATAACTAAACCCCGTGCAACTTCCACAAATCTGACGGCTGTCGGGTATTTGTTCTAGATCTAATGACCCAGATCTGTTCTTCTCTGTGCCTTTCCTACGCTGCCTCCTGGACACGAATCCATGGTCCAGATTCTCTCGACTGATCCAATGGTCAATGCTGCTCCTCCGGCTACTTAAACTCTGCGCGACTTTTCCCGATCTAACAGCTGTAGGGATCTCCAAGTGAGATCCGACAGCTCTCGGTCTTCTCCTCCTGTGTGTGCTTCTTTGGACGCCTTCCTGGACATGAATCTTCAATGGTCCAGATCCCTTCTCCTGCTCATCTGATGGCTGGTGCTACTCCCTCCTGAGCATGCACGTGCTTTCTTCCTGCCTTGGGAGAATTTGTAAGGTTCCAAAGGCGTCAACCTTTGCTTCCTTCCTCTGTGGCTCTACAACTTTGAACCTCGTTGTGCGTTCTCCATGACGCTATTCCTTCTGAGCTTTTCCCCCTCGAACCCTTAAGGGATTTTGACGTCTGCTCTTATGTAGAGTCTTCGCGCGTACACAATCGCGCTATCTCTTCAGAGCTTCTGCTACCATTCAGACCCCTTAGGAGATTTTATCTTCCTTCCTTCTCCCGCAGACGGAGAATAAAGTGCCTTCGTGGTTATCTGTTTTCTCAAACACCCTCCTGGATGAGCCTTCTGGGTAGACAATAGTCCAATGAAGATCCCTCAGTGGATACTTCCTTCAGATGACAGAACTCAAAGAGTTCTCTGTTCTCCTGTGCCTGTCTGCACACTTCCTTGACGCCCACCTGGCGGAGTCTCTTCTCCACAGAATGTTCAGTAGTTCTGGGTTCTTCCCTTGTGCACCTATGCACTTGCTCGTTGCCCACCTGGTAGAGCTTCTCAGAATCCTTATTGATTCTGCCTCTTCATTTGAACTCACGACAGAGTTCCTTCCTCTGTGCACTCCTTGCACACACATGCTCAATTCCCACTTGGTAGAGCTCTATAGAATCTTCCACAATTCTGTCTGCAACTGTGTCCTCACCCAAACACACAACCTTATCTCCTGGGGTATTCAATAACCTCACAGGTATGTCTCCTAAGTCGATGATTTCAGTTCTGTGCCTAAGCATGTCTTCGTCTGACTCCTCAGAGTTCAGAAGTACATCCTCGGTGCACGACTCTCAGAACCTCAGCGTTCTGTCACACCCTCTGGTATGAAGCCTCAAAGACCTTCAACCCTGAAATCAAACAAAACTCTCTACAAACATACAACCCCAACATATATTTATAGAATAAAGGGAGCATACACAGACATCCATTCAACACAGAACATGTGCAGGAAAAACTGTTGTTTGTATTAAAAGTGGCAAAATGTATGTATCTTTACAATGGTGTTCTTGAGCTCTCTCACTCTACAACTCAACTATCCCTACTCCTCCTCTCTGTTCATAATCAAATATAAAATATCTTTTACCTAAGGGCTCAATCGAGCGCTTCCCTCCAAGATTCACCTACCCTAATAAATTACAATCAATGGTTGTCTAGTCTGCTATCCAGAACTAGATCTCATCCAATCACACATTAAATGCCTATCTTATCTACAGCCTGCGCAAAGGCATGAATTTCTTGGCTCAACAGCCTAAGCACATTAAATTACATTGATTTTCAAATTCAAAAATGAGGCTGCACCTCTCTTCAGCCTTTGAATGCGTGTGTGCTGACGTGGCTGGCTGGCTGGCTGGCTGACATGGAGCGATGCTCCTGCATCATACTCCACAACTACAAAAATCATGATCTCATGCTCATGAGCTTTCCTTCTGAGCAGTTGGAAATCCTCCTGGATCCCAAATAAGTCTTTGGAGCTTTCTATCTGCTCTAGTCTGCTACTGCTGCTTCTTCTACTGCGTTGTTGTTGTTATTACTCTTCTGCTCAGCCTCTCCCTACTAGCATTGTCTGCTAATTCTACCATCAACCTTCTGATCTTCTCTATCACTTCATCTAGCTGCTCCAGTGGCTGGTCCTGTTGTTGCAGTCTCTTCAGCTGCAAAAATTTTTGGCACATGGGCAGATTGCTATGATCTCCCATGCCATCCTCTCATTCATCTTCATCTTCATTTGTGGCCTCAAGTTGCCACTCTGCTTTAGACTCTAGCTCTGCAGTCTCTTCTTGACTGACTTTCTGCTCAGTCACCCTCTTCTCTGACAGCTCAAACTGTGCCAGTTCTCTTGCAGGCTCCGGATTGTTCAACCAATCCTCCAGTATCTCCAGCTCCATCTCCCATGGAGTGATAATTCTATCTGCTTTCTCCTCGGCTTCTTTTGTTGCTATCTTTAGTGCTATAGCTTCCTCATCTTCTTGGCTGAAGTCATTGAGCCGTTCCTCAGAACGCTCATTCTCTTCATCCGCTTGGGCAGTCTTAATCATCTGCTCCAATTTTTGCTTGACAGTCACGGCTGACTGTTCCTCTGATATTTCTGCATCTGCAATACAATTTTATGCCTCCTCTGGGGCAAATGGAAGGAATATTGAAATTCCCCCAATCATCAGAACATCATTCTAATCTTCATCCTTTGTCAGTTGCACCTACTTATCTAAACTCACCTCCGAGTTTATGAGACTCTCAGATAGTCTCATCTGCTCTGTCAGCTCCTCAGGCTGATCCCAACTCACTTCTGAGTTTATGAGACCTTCAGACAGTCTCATTTGCTCATCCTTGCCCTTCTGGCAATATGGGATGCTTCCACTGCTTCCCTGGCAGACCATGAGATCAACCGATCCCATCTTCATCAGCACTCCCTGCTGAATTGAACTCCCTTCCAAGTCCATGAAACCATCACATGGTCCCAAATTTTCATCTCTGCCCACCTGGAAGTTCAAGATGCTTCCGCTACCCTCCTGGCAGTCTTTGATGCTTCTGCTGTCCTCCTGGCAGTTTTCGAGATTCTCATCTGATCTCCTTTCATTTCCCAGCTGGTAATGAAGAAATTCCTCACTGTCCTCCTGACAGTCTATGAGATCCTCAGTTGATCTCAACTCGTTTCCCACCTGGAAAACCAGAATTTCCTCTTCTCTGCCCTCCTGCCAGTGCTTGAGATTCTCAGACGATCCCAATTTATCTTTTTCATCATCATCGAGACCTTTCCCAGTCTCTGGCCAATAGTGATCAACCATCTTTTCTTCTATGGCCTTGAGGTTTTTAGCATACCTCAACCATCTCTTCAACAGCCTCTATTGTCTTTTGACCATCAGCTCCCTGACTAGCCATTTCACCTTCGGTTCCTTCATGGGCCATTCATATACCCATCTCATCTTGGCTTTCTTTTCCTACCTCATCCGTAGTTCCAACTTCTCTATGTCTGCTTTTAATTCACAGAGCTTTCTAGTTTCTTCTTCATCCCATCCGGCAAGCCTTTCTGGCTTTCTCTTCTTTCTACCTTGCTCTTCTTTCTATGGCCTTCAGTAGCCATATTTCTCTTCTTTCTATGGCCTTCTGAGAGACGTGGTTAACTTTCTCACTGAGGCCCTCTCTACTCGCGGCTTCGCGAGTCGAATGCCCAAACTTTTGCTTCCTATCTCTCGAGTCCCCGAGACACAAGGAGGTCAATGAAGTGTTGACTCCTTCCACAAGGTGACGTGTGTCCACCAGTCTACCTCCCGGGCCCACCTTACAATTGTGCCATGTGTCCACAATTTGCGGCTTTGCGACCTCGCCACTTGTGAGATCAAATATACAACTCTCCAGCTCCCGATACCCGAGACACCAAAACACCGATATCACTCCCTCGCGACCTCGCTCTCTTTCGCGATCTCACTGCCTCAAGCACCTAATGCTTGGGCTCTTACCCTGCAAACTCCCGAGTTCGCAAGACACTTCGATCTCTAAAAATTGTCCTACCTAGATGGATGGCGACGATCCTCTTGCCTCCTCACCGCTTCACGACTTTGAGCTGCTTCCTCTTCCTCTTCCAACTCCCGATGCCCGAGTCTCCGATGTGTGTGATCTCGCGACACGTGTCTGCTCCCCAATGAATGGTCCAGATCAACTCACTATTTTGAGACCCTAGATGTTTCGATAACTAAACCCCATGCAACTTCCATAGATCCGACGGTTGTTGGGTATTTGTTCTAGATCTAACGACCCAGATCTGTTCTTCTGTGCGCCTTTCCTATGCTGCCTCCTGGACACGAATCCACGGTCCAGATTCTCTCGGCTGATCCAATGGCTAATGCTTCTCCTCTGGCTACTTAAACTCTGTGAGACTTTTCCCGATCTAACGGCTATAGGGATCTCTAAGTGAGATCCAATAGCTCTCGGTCTTCTCCTCCTGTGTGCGTTTCTTTGGACGCCTTCCTGGACGAAAATCTTCAATATTCCAGATCTCTTCTCCTTCTCATCTGACGGCTGGTGCTACTCCCTTCTAAGCATGCACGTGCTTTCTTCCTGCCTTGGGAGAATTTCCAAGGTTCCAAAGGCCTTGACCTTTGCTTCCTTCCTCTACGGCTCTACAGCTTTGAACCTCGCTGTGCGTTCTCCACGATGCTATTCCTTCTGATATTTTCCCCCTCAAACCCTTAAGGGATTTCGACGTCTTCTCTCCTGCAGAGTCTTCAAGCGTACACAATTATGCTATCTCTTCAGATCTTCTGCTACCATTCAGACCCCTTAGGATATTTTATCTTCCTTCCTTCTCCCACAGACGGAGAATAAAGTGCCTTCCTGGTTATCTGTTTGCTCAAACACCCTCTTAGCTGAGCCTTCTGGGTAGCCAATAGTTCAGTGAAGATCCCTCAGTGGATACTTCCTTCAGATGATAGAACTCAAAGAGTTCTCTGTTCTCTTGTGCCTGTCTGCGCACTTCCTCAACGCCCTCCTGGCAGAGTCTCTTCTCCACAAAATGTTCAGTAGTTCTGGGTTCTTCCCTTGTGCACCTATGCACTTTCTCATTGCCCACCTAGCAGAGCTTCTCAGAATCCTCAGTGATTCTGCCTCTTCATTTGAACTCATGGCAGATTTCCTTCCTCTGTGCACTCCTTGCACACACACGCTCAATGCCCACTTGGAAGAGCTCTATGGAATCTTCCACGATTTTGTCTGCAACTGTGTCCTCACCCACACACACAACCTTATCTCCTGGGGCATTCAGTAACCTCACAGGTATATCTCCTGAGTCAATGATTTCAGTTCTATGCCTAAGCACGTCTTCGTATGACTCCTCAGAGTTCAGAAGTACATCCTCAGTGCATGGCTCTCAGAACCTCAACATTCTATCACACCCTCTTGTATGAATCCTAAAAGACCTTTGACCCTGAAATCAAACAAAACTCTCTGCAAACATACAACCACAACATATATTTACAGAATAAAGGGAACACACATAGACATCCATTCAACACAGAACATGTGCAGGAAAAACTGTTGTTTGTATTAAAAGTGGCAAAATGCCTGTATCTTTACAATGGTGTTCCTGAGCTCTCTCGCTCTACAACTCAACTATCCCTACTCCTCCTCTCTATTCAGAATGAAATCTAAAATCTCTTTTATCTGAGGGCTCAATCGAGCGCTTCCCTCCAGGATTCACCTACCCTAATAAATTACAATCAATGGTTGTCTAGTCTGCTATCCAGAACTAGATCTCAGCCGATCACATATTAAATGCTTATCTTATATACAGCCTGCGCAAAGGCATGACTTTCTTGGCTCAACAGCCTAAGCACATTAAATTACATTGAATTTCAAATTCAAAAATGAGGCTGCGCCTCTCTTCAGCCTTTGAATGCATGTGCGCTGACGTGGCTGGTTGGTTGGCTGGATGACATGGAGCGATGCTCCTGCATCACCATGCCATGCCATGCCTTTCCTTTCCATGTCATGGCTTTCCTTTCCATGCCCTGCCATGCCTTTCCATACCATGCCTTGCCTTTCCATGCCATGCCATGCCATGCCTTGCAATTCCTTACGATGCCTTTCCATGCCATGTCATTCCTTGTCTTTCCTTTCCTTGACAAGCCATGCCTTGCCTTTTTATGCCTTGATTTTCCATGCCATACCTTTCCTTGACATGCCATGTCATGCCTTGCATTTCCATGTCATGCCATCCCTTTCCTTTCCATGTCATTCCTTTCCATTCCATGCCATGCCTTTCCTTTCCATTCCATGTCATGCCTTGCCTTTCCATGCCTTGCCTTTCCTTTTCATACCATGCCTTGTCATTCCTTTCCTTTCCATGCCTTTCATTTCCTTGCCTTTCCATTCCATGTCATTACTTTCCATACCATTCCTTTCCTTTCCATGTCATGCCATGCCATGCCTTTCCTTGCCTTGCATTTCCATGACATGCCATGCCTTGACATGTCATTATAGGCCAATCCATGCCTTGTCATTCCATACAATGCTTTTCTAGGCCATGCCATGCCTTTCCATGATATTCCATGTCATGTCTTTCCTTTCCATCCTGTTATCACTCTGTAAATTTCCTAGAGGTTGAAAAGAGGAAACTCACAAAGGTAACCTTAACCAACCACTTTTAAAGCCGGGATCTAGCCCTTCCAGCTTCAGAGAGGGATCTCTCTATATGATTTAGCTTTGTTTGAATTAAAATATTAGGCTAGTTAGAGGCACAAGTTTTGTTTTGTTGTAAAGGATTTTTAAAGTTGGTTGAAACAAATCACACATCCATTGGGCTATGGAGTCTGTACTTAATAAAATC
>JASDQU010291785.1:3523-14378 GCA_032191745.1 Picea mariana
AAGAAGACTAAGCAGGATGAAAGAGACTTCTTCTTCTAAAGGTAACAATACTCTTCTTAGTTCTTGTACATATCTTGTTTGCATCGTCTATGTACATATCTTGTATATCTATCTCTTGGAAGATAATGTGTTCCAAGAAGAACCATACCTATCGAAAAACAACAAAATAAGGATTTCTACATTATACAAGTTAGATCATACAAATCATGTGGAAGATATTACAAGATAAGCCGAAATCAGAATCAATCTTGAAGAGACTTAGAAGAAGCAAAGACAGAAAGAAGTCATCAATCAAGAGAAAATTGGAGAAAGACTTATTACGTTTTGTAAAAGACAATAAGGATGGCGAGAAAAGCATGGACTCTGTTAGACGGAGGGAGAAGATTATATGCACTCATACATGAAGCAAGGATTAGGAGGGAGCTAATCCTATGATCCATTGAATATGATGAAGTATATATCCATGGTAGCATCCATGAAATATAGTAGGTGTTCAGTTCAACCGAATCCCTGGTTGTCCATCCACATCCGTGATCCTACGATAAAAGAAAGAAATGGAATCTTTAGGGCATGGAATCAACTCCATGGACCCAAGAGATAAAGAAAAACATCAGGAAGAACATGAAGATTCCAAGAGAGAAAGAGAAGCCAAAACAACCAGTCATTGTATTAAGAATCACAAGATTACCAGCCTGATATGAACTCACTAAGAACAATCAATTGAAAGTCGTGGTGAAGAACAGTGTATATATGCAAGCATTGTAAGATCCAGAACTAGAGGTTCTCCTAGATGGAGGGAGAAGACTATGATGATTACTCGTTTCAATAAATCAGACATACCTTTACATGAGTCATTATATCATCTATGGGTTGGAGTTCTACATTAGATGAATTCAAAGAATGTTCTCCAGAGAAATTGAATAAAGAACGTATGAAGAGCAACCTCAAGACTTTGAGGCATACCAGAAAGAGAATCTTGTATGCAGATGGAAGAAGACATCTTCCAGTGAAAATCAGAAGCATGGTGAAGATTCTCTATAACAGAGATATTATATCATAATGATTACTCAGAAGATCAGGATGATAGATTGCCAATCCATGACAAAGATCTCATGATGACAGGAAAAAGTGCCACATGGATATGTTCCAGTTTTCCAAACAATGATATACTTTATTGATCAGAGCTACATAGAAGACCAGTGTTCCAGACTGAAGTACATTTGAAATCAAGCATTACATTATCTGTGGTGAAGTCCAGAAAGGAGAAAGTGGTTCTCCAATACATATCTCCACAGATGAGCAGATAAGCAGACATTTTGATGGAACTTCTGTTCAAGATGAAATAGTTTGCGTACTCAAGATGAAGCTCATGGAGACGAATTCCTTATTGAAAAAGGAAGAGATGACTCCCAGGTTGGGAGGGAGCACTGATGCATTATTGATTGATCGACAGTCATTTTTTAGCTCGAAGAAATGGTCCAAGCAAAGTAGATTCTTTCCAGTTCGAAAAGTGGATTGAGATTTCTGACGGACAACGACTTCCCATTGTGGTTAACATGGGAAGTGTTCCAGATTGTTGATGTACAATAGACAACGAATTCTCATTGTGGTTAACATGGGGAGTGGTCTAGGGCAGTCTCTCTTCTTGAGGGTTATTCAAGAAGACTGGCCTGCCTCGCTGGACAATGATTTCTCATTGTGGTTAACATGAGGAATGGTCTATTTTGGAGGTTGGTATAGGACAATATTTTCCTCTTGTGGTTAATAGAGGAAATTGTCCAGACAGTCATTCCTTAGGGTTTATACATTCTCTCTAGGGTGCACTTTGATTAGTGTAGGAGGAATGGCTTAGGGTGGGGAATGGTCTAGGCTCAACAATTAGAGACAAGCATTCCTTAGGGTTTATACATTCTCTCCAGGGTGCACTTTGATTAGTGTAGGAAGAATGGCCCAGGGTGGAGAATGGTCTAGGTTCAGAAGACAGGGCATTTATTCTTCCTTGCTTGAGAAGAATAGTCCAGATATCTCATTGTTCTACTCTGAGGGTAGATATTCTTTCAGATCTCATATATGTGAGTGAAAGATTGGCCCAGATGATTCAACTTATATCATAACATTGTTTCTGTGCAGGTTGATATTAGATGATTGTTATGAAGAATGTATGACAGTATATGTATACTACTGTGGTGGATATGTTCCACTGTTCGTGACTATATGTTGTTGATCAAGTACTTGTGTGTTACTTGGTCTGGTAGTGTACCACTGGATTGTAATTATGTACTACTATGGATAGACACAGTTGTGTTCTATTTTGTTTCGATTTCCTTGAAGACTATCAACAATATTGGAAATGATTATCAGTTAGATGGATAATCAAAGGACAGAGATTTCCCAGACGAAAAATGGTTCAGAGCATTTACTCTTCTAGATTAGAAGAATGGATCTTGTATCACTCTGTGGATTGAGCATCATGTCTGATTACTTAGATAGAGTATGGTTTTGAGAGATGATGCAGCTGATGACACTGATGATGATGATGATGGTGCTCATGATATAGTCTATACAACTATGTTGATGCTACCGGGTGAATGGTATGTTTTTGTGCTCAAGACCATTACTTGTAATACCTCCCTAGCTAGGAGGGAGTGTTGATATTTTGGTAGCTGTAGGAGGTATTTACCTCCACGTGTAAAACCTGACGAGGATAGAATACTCCGGGAAGAAAGAAGAAACCCTAATGAGTTGGATAATAACCCTAGAAGACTTGTCGGCTCAAGAAGATAATTTTTATTAGGTTATTAGCCTCCAAGAGAAGAAGTCGACCATAAATAATAATATATATTGAATAGACAGATACCCAGAATGAGAAGTCGTCCCAGGCAGTTAGACAGAATTAGTATAAATATAGGAAGCTAGTTCTCATTCTGGCAGGCAGTCTCAGAATTGCAGAGCAACAACTTGTGCACACTGTAGTGCCCAGTCTTGTGCGTAGGTTTGAGGAGAGCTTCCATTGCAGCTGATGCAACTAGCAGATCACGTTTAGCTTGGACTATCTCTTGGTTAGGGTTTGGACTATCTAATCATCTCTTGTTGGTGCACTATCCTTGGGGAAAGGTGCGCTACCCTTTGTTTGGCTATCTAGCCTAGGGTTTTCTTCTAGAGTGATTCTCTGTCAAGGTTAAGGTGCTCGGAGGGTGGCTTCGGCCTATGGTTGGGTGACAATAGAGATATTGTCAATGGTAAAATGAGCACAATCCTTCATATTCTAACATGTTCCAGACCGTCAGATTTGGGAGAGTTGCACGGTGGTTAGTCGTGGGTTCCTTTGGAAATTCACAAATCATAGGATTTGGAGTGTTGAGGAGTGAAAATCGCCGAAGTTTGAAGTCACGAAGAGATCCTAGCCATTGATTTGAAGGTGGATACGTGGCAGCAGATAAGCGAGTTTAGAGAGAAGAGCTTCAGAGAAATTGCAAAGTGCAAAGATAAATCTTCACGAAGAGCGAAGTATATCTGAATTGTGAATCCAGAAGAAAACGTGGCAGAGATCCGCGTGCTTCGGAGGAAATAAACTTCGACGAAAAGTGGAGTTGGTGAAGCCAAAACGCCCGAAGTGCGAAGTAGCGAAGTCCATCGAGGTCGTCGATTTGAGGAAGACATGCGTCAACAGATCGTGGACTTTGGAGAAAAGTGAGGGCGGAGTGTGAAAAAATCCCGAAGCCCGAAGTAGAGAAGTAAATTATGGCCGTCGATCTGAGGAGGACACACGTCGTCAGATCGCGGGATCTAGAAGTGTGCATTCGGGAAAAAGGCAAGAAGCTAAATCCTACTCGTCTATTGCATAGACACATGGTGTCATCTCTGTCACTTCGGTGATAGAGCAGTTCGACGAAAAGTCACTTTGGAGGAAACGGTAAGTGAAGGCACGAAATGTCCCGAAGGACGAAGTGTCGAATCCCATCTAAGCCATCCGTTGGGACAGGGAACGTGGTGGAAGATCTTCCACTTCAGAGGATTTACACTCCGGGAAAGGGAGCAGTAAGAGGCGTTGACTAAAATTCACTCGAATCTCCATCAGGTAAGAAGCTGAATCCCAGCCGTCAATTTGAGTGGACACGTGGTGTCATCTCCGTCACTTCGTAGATAGAGAAATTCAGGGGAAAACGAGGGGTGAAGTCCTGAAGTGCTAAATTCCATCGAGACCGTCCATTGGAAAAGGATGCGTGGTGCTTATCCACAACTTTGCGTGGAAAGTACTTTGGGGGAATAGGACTTTGGAGCGTTCAAAACTCCCGAACACCGAAGCTCCGAAGTAGATCAAAGTCATTGGCTGTCGGAGGAGCATGGACCGTAGATCTGGTCCCAGAGATTTCTCCAATTCAGAGATCGGGGAAAAAGGAGTCAACCACTTGAAGAAGCTCTGAAGCACGAAGTTATGAAGGGAGATGGCCCCTGGTCATAGCCCATGGTCATATTGGAGAAGGAGTCTAGAATGGGAACTAGCACTCAAAATTTTGTGTTGCTAGAGGCACCCAAGAACGTCTGTGTGGGTAACTTGAACCTGTAGGTGACATCAAAGGGACCTGTGTGTCATTGTTTCAGAGTCTATTGGAGGCCTGAAGAGCAAATCCATCTTAGTGTTTGAAGATCCAAGACCGGGAGGTCAAGAATCCCCAAGGAGAGGTCAAGCAGCCTCGAGGAGAGAAGGGGGGTTTGCGTCAAGTGGTATCATAGCCTATATAGATTTTAGGTTATGTAAGAAACAAGTGAAGGAGGTAAGTGGTTTCAGAAAACAAAATTTTTAAGCTCTGTGTGTGGAGGAAATTTCAGCAAAATGTTGCCAAGAAGATGTGCGAAGACACCTGTAGCAAATCGAGCGGTGGAAAGGGAGATGAGAGAACTTCATGCAAGGTTAGATGCTATGGAGACAACACAAAGAAAAGCACTAGATGCTGGAGACGTCAATGGTGTAGAAAGAAAAGAAAGGGAAGTTGAAGAAGCTGTAGCAGAGGATGTTGCGGAGGAACGCTTGCTGAAAGATGTTGTGAAATTGGGAGCTAGAGAAAAGATAGAAATCCCAATGTATGAAGGAAACTTAGATGTTGAAGAATTGCTTGATTGGATATGAGCAATGGAAAAGTACTTTGACTATGAAGACATCGATGAGGAGAAAAAGGTGAAACATGTTGTCACGAGGTTGAAGGGACATGCAACACTATGGTGGGATGAACTGCAGGATGACAAAAGAAGTAAAGGTAAGAAAAATATCAAGAGTTGGGATAGAATGGTAGGCAATTTTAAATCTAAATTCATACCCCAAGATTACCGGATAAATCTGTTTAGGAGGTTGCAGAACCTGAGATAGAAAGGAATGACAGTAAAAGAGTACACATAAAAGTTCTATAGGTTAAAAATCAGGGCTGGACAGAGAGAGAAAGACAATGAAAATGTTTCCATGTATATTAATGGCCTGAGATATGAAATCCAGGATGAAATCAACATGATGATAGTAAGGATAGTGGAGGATGCTTATCAGATGGCACTGAAGGCAGAAGAAAAGTTGGAGAGGAAGCAGAGTCAACGGAGCCAAGGTAGAAGTCTAAACAGAGGTAAGGGAATTGTCCATGATAAGGCACATAAGCCCAAGGTTGAGACTGGAAAACCACATATTCACTCAGAAAGAGGAGAAAGTTCCCGAGGCAGACAATATGGTGGTAGAAATGCTTTTCCTCAAGGAAAAGGAAGAGGCAGAGGAGGAGAGGTGAAGTGTTATGCCTGTGGAAAGAAATGACACATGTCTTGGGAATGCCCCGAGAGAAACAAAGAAGGTGAAGCTCACATTTCGAAAGCGTGAAAGAGGAATTTTGAGGAAGAAGGCGTAGAATATGGGAGATCCTTGATGATGAGGAAGGTTATCTTGAAGCCAGAGAAAGAAGTGGAAAAACCAGTGCAGAGGAATAATTTGTTCAGAACTACTTGCAATACTAAAGAAAGAGTATGCAAGGTGATAATTGACAGTGGGAGCACTGATAACTTAGTATCCACAGAGATGGTGGAGAAATTGGAGCTGGAGACAACTACACATCCAAGTCCATATAGAGTCTCATGGTTGCAGAAAGGTCACTAGGAAATGGTAACTAAACGATGTCTAGTTGAATTTAAGATAGAAGGATATAGAGATGAGATTTTGTGTGATGTGATTCCCATGGATGTATGTCATGTTTTGTTGGGGAGACCATGGCAGTTTGACAGGAATTCCATTCATGATGGGAGAATAAATAATTACACTTTGGAGAAGAATGGTAGGACACACATGTTACTACCAATAGAGGAAAAGAAGTTGAAGGAAGAATCCAACACAAGTATACTTCTCATGAGTGGGAAGGAAATCCTGAGTGAAGTTAAGAAATAATAGGAGATGCAGTTTGTTGTGGTGAGAAAACCAAGAGTTATCCTTACAAGAACTTCTATGAAGGATCTTCCTGAAGAAATTTAGGAGTTGTTGGAGAATTTTTCTGACATAGTAGTGGATGAGTTACCTAGCTCATTGCCACCTATAAGGAGTATCAGCCATCACATTGATCTAATACTAGGAGCAAGTTTGCCGAACAAAAAAGTGTACAGATTGACACCTCAAGAGAATGAGGAGGTAAAGAAACAAGTCCAGGATTTGATGGACAAGGGTTTGGCTAGAGAAAGCTTGAGTCCATGCGTAGTACCAGTTGTGTTGAGTTCGAATAAAGATGGAGGATGGAGAATGTGTACAGACTCAAGAGAGATAAACAAAATCACCATCAGGTACAGATTTCCTTTGCCAAGGATGAATGACTTAATGGATTGTTTGAGTGGTGCAAGCTATTTTTCAAAGATAGATTTGAAAAGTGGATATCATCAGATAAGGATGAGAGAAGGTGATGAGTGGAAAACAACCTTCAAGACAAATGAGGGGTTGTATGAATGAATTTTTATGCCATTTGGATTAACAAATGCCCCAAGTAATTTTATGAGATTGATGTGAGGTATTGAAAGATTTCATTGGTAAGTTTGTGATTGTATATCTAGATGATATATTGGTCTTTAGTAAAACTAAAGAAGAGCATTTGAGGCGCTTAACATTGGTAATGAGAAGATTGTAGAAAGAGAAGTTGTTGATAAATCTAAAGAAGTCCTCTTTTATGAAGGCAAAACTCATTTATTTGGGTTTTGTAATCTCTTCAAATGAAATGAATATGGATCCAGAGAAGGTGAGAGCAATCAGAGAATGGCCATCGCCAAGGAGTGTATTCGAGGTGAGAAACTTCCATGGATTAGAAATTTTCTATCGGAAGTTCATTAGAAATTTCAGTGGAATTTGTACACCGATGCTAGATATGGTGAAGAAGAGACACACGTCTTTCAAATGGATAGAAGAAGCTGAGAAAGGTTTCAAGATACTAAAGGAGAAGATAACATAACAACCGATTATGGTCTTGCCAGATTTCGGGAAGACGTTTCAAGTAACATGTGATTCTAGTGGAGTTGCAATCAGAGCAGTCTTGAGCCAAGATAATAAACCTATTGCATATTTCAGTGAGAAACTGAATGATAGTAAGAGAAAATACTCCACATATGACAAAAAAATTTATGTAGTAATTCAAGCCTTAAAGAAATAGAGGCACTACCTTGTTCCAAAAGAATTTGTTTTGTATAGCGATAATCAAGCTTTACAATTCATAACCAGTCAGGAGAAGCTAAATCAAAGACATGCTAAGTGGATAGAGTTTATGCAAAATTTTAGTTTTGTCATTAAACATATTTCTGGTAATGCTAACAAAGTTGTTGATGCATTGAGGAGGACATGTATAATTCTGTAGGAATTCCAAGTGAAAACCTTAGGGTTTGAACACCTTAAGGAGATGTATTGTGATGATACATATTTTAGAGAGGCATATGAGGCATGTGAAAATCCTGTACTCAAAGACAAAAGCTAGTGGACAAAGTATCTGATTCAAGATGGATTATTGTTTAAAGGTTTCCAGTTGTGCATACCAAAGTGTTCAATGAGAAATAATCTGTTGAAAGAAAAACATAGTGGAGGTCTAGCCAGACATTTCGGCCATGACAAGACATTTGCACAGTTGAACAGTTCATACTTTTTTCCAGGTATGAGAGAATACATGAAGAAGTTTTTGAACAGATGTAAGATTTTCCATCATGCAATAGGAAAGAGACAGAACACTAGGTTGTATCAGCCATTGCCTATTCCAGATAGGCCTTGGGATGTAATAAGCATGGATTTTGTGTTGGGATTGCCAAGAACAAAAAAGGGAAGCTATTCGATTTTTGTTGTAGTTGATAGATTCTCAAATATGGCACACTTTATCCCATGCCATAAAACTAGTGATGCAACACACATTGCCAATCTGTTTTTCAAGGAAGTTGCGAGACTTCAAGTGTTTCCCAAGAGTATTGTTTCAGATAGAGATACTAAATTTGTTGGTCATTTCTGGAGAACATTGTGGAAGAAACTGGGAACATAACTATCCTTTAGTTTTGCATATCACCCTCAAACGGATGGATAGACTGAGGTGGTAAATCAGAGTTTAGGGAATATGCTGAAAATTTTGGTCACTAAACATCATAGCCAGTGGGATCAAATTCTAGAAAAAACAGAGTTTGCATACGATGACTCATTAAACAGGAGTGCAGGAAAAATTCCATTCCAGATAGTATATGGGATGAAGCTAAGAGGAGTGTCAGAGTTGAGAGATCTAGAGCAGAGTGAATTCAAAAGTGTTGGAGCATAAGACTTTGCTGCAGAAATGCAGAAGCTTCATAGTCAGATCAAAGAACAGTTGCAGAGTAGCAGTAAAGAATACAATCACAGAGTTGATCAACATAGGAGAGAACTTCAATTTGAAGTGGGATATCAAGTTCTAGCATGTCTTAGGAAGGAAAGGTTCCCAAGGGGAACATATAACAAGTTGAAGATGAAGAAGATATGACCAGGCAAGATCCTAAGGAAATTTGATGCTAATGCTTATCAGATAGAGCTGCCAGAGGATGTGGGTATATCACCCATATTCAACATTTTAGACCTATATCCTTACAGGGAAGATGACACAAAAGGTTCAGAAGATCAGAAAGAGATCTAGTGGGAGAAGCAGATGCATGCAGTAGAAAAACTGTAGATGGAGAAGATCATAGATCAAAGGACTGGTAAGAAGACCGAGAGAAAGACATATTTTGAGTATTTGGTAAAGTGAAAAGGATACCCAATAGAGTATGCCATCTGGGTAAATGAATAAGATATCCATAAGCATGGAAAGTCAGTGCATGAGCTCATGGATAGGAGTCCATGAATTTTTTCCCAAAGGAGTATGATGCATGAGCATTGTTAGAAAAGCGCGGGTGGAGGACAACTCAACACCCTAGCGTGCCTTTTGAAGTGTCTTTGAATTTTAAATATGGCATACCAATGTAATATCTAAAAATATTGTAATTAAAGATGATCTTAAATGTTTAGAGGCTAAACCATCGTAGGAGATCGATGGGGGATGCATTTTTCTTTAATGTAGTAGATTGCAGTACAGATTCGAAGCATTTGCTCTTATTTGTCTGTCTCGAACATTTATTGTAATAAGCCTTAGTAGTTGAAATATTTTAATTTGATAGGATAGCACTAAGGTAGTCGAAGGGAAAATCTCTATGAGCTCTTTTGTATAAATAAATGTATTGTTGCCCAGAAGAGGCTGCTGAAGTTATTGTTATAGATGATGATAGTTGTTGCTGAAGAAGTTGTAATTGTAGAATTTATTGAAGATTATCAGAGTGTATGAACCCATGTACATTTCATTTGAAGTAATATAACAGAGAAGCATTGTTCCAAATGTCTGGTGTTGCTATTGATGTGTCTATCTGAATGAATAAATGATAGGATTTCTGTTTAAGTGCAATTCTCTGTTATTTACTCATTCTTGTTTTCATGAATGCATTTACATGGTTGAATGTATGAATCTGTTATTTAGATCAGTTTCAATTGTTTCTCTTCACGAGCTTATGCAGGGAGTGCATATTGTCTGCAAGGAGTGCCTTGACAGAGTCTGTTTTGACTCAGAAGCTCAGAAGAGATAACTTGAATTTTTATTTGCAAGAAGTGCAAAGTGTCCACAAGGCGTGCGTTGACAAAGTCTTTTGACTCAAAAGTTCAGGAGGAGTAGCTTTAAGCCTTGTTTGAGAGAGTGTAAGAAGACTTGTTGCAAGGTGTGCACAGAGTCAAAATTTGACTAAGTGTCGAGAAGGTGTTCTGAGAAGTTCAGAGTTTCAAGGAGGAAAAAGCTGAGAAGAGATAACGAGCGAGAAGTCTTCAATAGAGTGGAGTATTTTAAGATTCCCCAAGTTAACGTGTGGGATCCATTCGGAGGAAGCGGGATCGTTCCAAACCATCATATCTGGGAGAGTTGCATGGTGGTTAGTCATGGTTTTCTTTGAAACTTCGCGAATCGGAGGATTTGGAGTGTTGAGGAGTGAAAATCAATGAATTCTGAAGTCACAAAGAGATCCTAGCCATTGATTTGAAGGTGGATACGTGGGAGCAGATAAGCGAGTTTGGAGAGAAGAGCTTCAGAAAAATTGCGGAGTGCAAAGGGCAATCTTCGTGAAGTCACAAAGAGCGAAGTATATCTGGACCGTAGATCCAGAAGAACACGTGGCGAAGATCTGCGTGATTTGGAGGAAATCACTTCGGAGAAAAGTGGATTTGGTGATTGATCCGGATTTTATGAGAAGAACGAAATGAATACAGATTATTAATAGGTTCTTAACACAAAAATAACAGAGATACAGTAAAACTGGTTTTCTATTAAATAACGAAATA
>JASDQU010291787.1:0-12065 GCA_032191745.1 Picea mariana
TTCAGGAAGCTTGTACGTATATGTATAACTAATAGCTTTCAAAATTAGGATCTGCATTATAAAAAAAAGCTGGATCAGCAAGCGTAAAGCTCATCATCAAACATGTCATTATTAGACTCTTGGCATGGTAGTCCATTAGTGGTGTAGTTGTTGCAATTGAGGAAGACCCTTATGTGCATATAGAAGAGGAATCTCCTGTTAGATTTAGGGTTTGGAAAGTGGAATCCAAGTCAGGATCTTTGGTATTTACATGCCGTTCTTTTGTAGGCCCTACAACGAAAAATCCTAGACTTTGTTATCCAATCCACATTTTAGCCTAAAGCATTGGTGGATAGATATATGTGTTTACCACACTGTCTACATGCACAAAGTGTTTGTAGGAGTTGCCAATTGGTCGAGGATGTAGTTAACCTTAGTGTGACCCTTAATTTTCCGAAGTCTTTTTTATCAGCTTCCTCTTATAATGATTGAAGCTAACACGCCTAGATTTAACACCATGAGAGATCTAGTAGCACTATTTAGTTCAATTGCTTTTTAGCTAAGCAACTGTGAGTGGGGTATCTATGCCACCAGAGTCACTCGAGACTTGCACTTGGCCCCAGCTGCTATTGAGTGCATTGTCACACATCCACAAGCATGAGAACAAGCACTAGCATGTCATTGGTAGTTCTTGATCCTTGGTGGGGGATATATTAGCTAACTGCTTTCATCCACCAGGCAGGCCGCACTCCACAATTTTCCTAAGTTTTGTCTTGTAACCCCTTTCCTCTTTCAATACTTTGCGTACCCTTCTATGCCTTTCTAGTCCCTCACATTTGTTTGCTTAGTTTGTCATTTTTCCATGTTTTTCAGTATCTGTTCGGACTATCAAACTTTAGTCAACTTTGAGCATTGGCCGGCCTTGGATTCCATTTGCATTTGGCCCCTTAGAGCTCGTGCACTCTCTGGATCACACAATCCCATTGTTGTTAGTTGATACAAAAGATCGTTAGTGGAAGGGTTGTGTGTTACTCTGTGAGATTAAGCGAGCCTTTCCCCTTGTAATGTATTTTCATTCAACAACAAAAGTAGGGTTTGCTGGTCTAAATTTTTTATTGATGGCAGTGGTATGTAAATCAAATTTCCACAATATAGACCATTTTCAAAACCCTTCCTCTTAAATATAATAACAGAGTAGGGCATTAGAACTCACTAATGCACAATAGTCAGCTTTCAAGATTTCAAATCAATTATAAACTAGCATTCAAAAATGTTCCACATGCATCATTTTTAGGATGATAACACTGATGAATTGATGGCATTCCAAATCACCATAAGTATATGCATTTATATCAAATGTCAAATCCATCTCCGAAGTTCATCAAATAGAATCAACTCAATATCGTGTGGAATCTCTCTATTAGAGGGATTATTCACTTTCAAGGATGATCGACAACCATTGTAAAATTTAAAACAACATTTATAACAGATCTGTAGCAATTGTTAGATTTGTAGCAACTATTACATGCGATCTATAGCAACTGCTATAGGCGATCTATAGCAACTACTACAACTCTAATAAACAACCTATATCTCTTAAATTACAGTTTGGGTATTTGAGATTTTTGTTGGGTGTGTCCATCTCAATGGAAGTTTTTTTTCTACCAAAAATCGCGGTGACCCAGATCATTGATTTTGATTTATAGACCAATCATTGTATACAACAACTACAGGTGTTCCGTAACAAATTCTACAGGTCTGATAAACCACCTATATCTCTTAAAGTACAATTTGGGTATTTGAGGTTTTTGGTGGGGATGTCCATATCAATGTAAGGTTATCCTTTACCAAAAATCATGGTGACCCAGATCATTGATTTTGATTTATAGATAAATCATTGTATACAATAGCTTCGAAAAATATTTCAAATTGAACCATTGTTTGAGGGCTTAGCAAGGCAAGTATTTTACATCAAAGAACCCTTCCAACTCATTCAAAAAGGGCGCATGATAAATATTATGCCTTTAAACACCGAGAAAATGTTCCAGGGAACATAACATCCACCTATAGGAAAAAGATTCCAGATTTTAAATTTTCAAATGGAATTACTTAGCAAATCATTACAGACTCCTAGGGTTCATATCTTTCTAGATTGCTAATCCATTAGACTATGGAAGTAATTTCCTATCACCATTCTTTTATCAAACAATTAATAATGTTACCACTCAAACTCTTGCTAAGGGAAAGTCCCGCCCTGCGAAGGAGAGGTTGGGGCAATGAATAGGCAAGCTGCCAACCGTCATCTCAGCGGTCTTGCATCTACACTTTAAGGCTAGGGTTCCGAACCTAAGGAGGGTATTCCTATGGGATCAAAACTAAGTCCTATCGTTGTATTTGGATGGGAAAGGCTTAGGACTTGGTTTGATTTTGAAGTTTCTATCTTCTTTGAAGGGGTAAGACAAGTCAAATGTGAGAGAAGACAATTTGTAATGAGCTCAAATGAATAAGACTTAAATAGCAATGCTCAATTTGAAAGAAGTGCTTGGAATGTGAAATCAATATATCAATGCATCAAAATCATGTACCATTCATTATTTATCATCCATACATCAATAAAATTGCAAGCATGTATTCTTGTTCGAGGCACGAGAACCAAAGTAAAGTCTGCTCAATTTGTGGACAGATTTAGATGCTGAGTAAGACACAATATGATAAAATAAAATGAACTACTAGGACAGCGAGATGAATGAAATCATTCAAATCATCGTCCAAGAAGTGCTTTAAGCAAGTGACACAGTAATCCACATGCAGATTTGCTTAGTTGTAGGCACAGTAGACAATAAATAACATTCATAACCTATGACTGTAACCAAGCAAAGTATGCCARMAGTTTTGTATGAACAAATTGCAATGTTTATATTGTGTGTTTATGCAARTGAAATCCRAAGTTCAATACSGATTAGAGTCTATTCAATCATATGAGGACAATATTGCTATTCTTATTATTACTGATCACAAATGTAGCTCTGTTAACCTTACAACAAATCCTCCACATTGTATGACAAGATGACAAATGTGGTATTCTCAATTTGCAACATCAACAATGAGATAGCATAAAATCATTACTGATGCAAGGTGTAATAGGACAGGATATCGAGGTGTAAACTATAGTGGATCATAACTCAGATTGATAAATCAGCAGGGAGGTATTAATATCATGTGTATGCCTCAGATCATTAACATTTGCCAATTAAAACAAATGTTTTGATTGACAGAGAATACTAGAGCAGAGGATAAAGATGCTATTTTTCAATGTCCCAACTTATGTGTTAACTGTCCTTGTACATATGCAAGACTCATCATATATCTAGCATATATCATCAATAACTAGAGAGTGATAATTCTGCAGTTTCAGATAGCAATAAAACCTTCAAATCAATGACAATATGGATGATAATTTGCAGTCCAAATTGAAACATTGGACACTTAGACCATCGATTCACCCCTTTACAGCATACATAGCAAGAATTTGACAAAACATTGCCCCCAACAGCTATATCGTTACCTTTTATGTACTGTGTTATTTCTGCAGTGTGTGACAGTCCATGAAAGAGACCTCAGACAGCAACAAGTGACAGTGTTAGGGCTCAGGAGGGTTCGTTGGACTAGAGAATGAATGGAACAAAGCTATGCCAAAACGTCGCAACAAATAAGCCTTCTACCACCACAAGAAAACTAACCTCAAGTCTGCAGATTAAGACAGTGGAAAGGGACCCTTAAACAGCAGCAAGACAGGTAACGTTAGGCAGGATTAAAGGGTCGTTGGACCCTTCAGTTCATCGTTTTGATAGCTAGCAGAACGTGGAACAATAGGCCTTCACAGCGTTGCTTAAAGGAAGTATAATGAAAGATGCATTTCAAACCCTCATTCATATGTATATTCGGCAGTTTACCCAGAAATTGAGACAGTAATACACCCATTTGTTCATGCCATCATCATTTGTTATCATTTACCATACTTCAAAAAGTAAGAGTGGATGATCTTAGTTAGGGCCTATTACTGATTGATTTTTCACGCTTAGGTAAACAAGGTCAACACCATGACAAATCGAAGGGCAACTCTGAAGGGGAACCACTGTCACCTAGGCTCCCACTTCCCTACTCTTTTCAAATGAGTGCAAGTCACCTGAAGGGGGGCTTCCCTAGGCAATGCTCTCACAAGATGATGCAAATGTACCTAGCACACAAGGAAACGATGCTCCTTTGCTACGCTGGAAGTTACTTGTGAGGATGGCAAACAACAAGTGATAACTTAGGTCTCAGTTGATGCCTTGAACAAAACTTACAGCAATTCGCAAATGACTTATTTGGAGAAAATATAATGCCCAAATAGGAACAGTTCTAAGACTTCTATCAATTTGGATTTTAATACAATCAAATGACTGCTTCCAAAAGAGAGATTATATCCACCTTGAATCCCTGCTGTTTTAAATTTCAGATAATTGGAAAAGTCCTCTGCATGGCACACTAATTGCATGCTTGAATGATACATTTCATAGGTGCTTCACATTAAAATTTAATGCATATGCAAGACAAAGTTATTTCGAGCACACAACAGATATGATTCTCCAGGTGCAAAGAGGACTAACCAACCTATAATTATGATCCCACAGTCATCATGATAAAACCAAAGTAAAAAAGGTGCTAAGAAAGTATAAAATTTTCACAGACAACTTTCATCAAACAATTGTGATGCAACCTAATACCCTGCTGGTTATATACATAAGTGAGTGGTAAGCTTGCTGCTGTAATGTTTTTTTATCACTCTTTCAAGCATAAAGAAAATACAACTCCTTTAGATGAAAAATAGAGTTTCCAGCTCTTATTTGTGGCACTAGAGATCAGAATACAAACATTTCCACAAAGACAGTAATATAGAAAATGAAAATTTCATTTATGTATTTCATCAAACAGTTGATGAACGTCCTGAAATATTTCTGGAGATGCACACAATACACAATTTATCAACAGCTGGCATCCATCTCAAAGGAAAAGAGGGCAATTCACAAACCTGGGGTATCAATCACCTGTAAATGAGATGAAGAAAAGGGCGCTTTGGAACCTAGCCCAGATTATGGTTACTAATTTTGCAAGTCAACCACCACACAACCAGTTGTAAGGATCATACTGCTGCTGATGTTGTTACACAGCAGAGGAAATGGGATCAATACATGCATACAGCCCTTAAGAACTTCCAGGCATCAAGGGAAAATGACACTCCTGCTTACAAATATGATTATAAATCTGCACACAGAACTGGAGTAAATGGCTGTTAGGCTAAAGTAAAGGGTTTTTGTACATGAATATCGTCAAATGCTTCATGTACAGCCTGGAACTAAACTCAAAATATCAATACTAGATACTGAGATCCATGATTATATCTTGTTAGATTTTTAGCTCGGTAGGTGTCTCAGCTGTGCCTATATGTCCTAGGCCAGCTGATGGACACACTAATTAACCCAGTTCAGCCTTTATTTATTTTTCAGCCCAAGTTCATTTCAGTCTTGAGTGGATTGTGGGGCCCAGGGAGAGAGGGGGTGCATTGCTTAGTTGTTTGTGGGTCCCTGCCCAATGGGGCACACTTCATGAGCTTGTTAGTGGAGTGTGGGGCCCAGCCAAGAGGGGCGCACCTCCTAGAAGCCTTGGAGGCTGAACTGGCACACATCTCAAGGTAGAAAAGGTGGCTGAAGGTGAGATAAAAGAGGCGGCCGAGGGTGGAGAAGGACACATTATCATTGTGCATGAAAGCTGAAGGAGGGCGCTAGAGCTGGAGTGAGTGGTTGAGTTTTGAAGCTGAGTAAGTGCCGAACAGGGCAGCCATCTTCAGGGCGAATTGAGGGCCAAAGGAGCTGGGAAAAGACAGCAAAATACGGTTTGAGATTTCTGGGTGCAAGCTGGGCCGTACAACAGCCTTTCTGAGGGCCGTACAGCACAGCAGCTTGGTGGCTGCGATTTCTGGTCCGTATTGTAGTCCAGAGGGTCATACTAGAAGGGCTGTACAGCAGAAAAAAGGGGCAGCCACAGCTGGGAAAATTTCTGCACAGTTTGTGGAAGTGTTGGAGGGCCTTACAGCTCCCTGAACACAACAAAACAGTGCTGTAAGAAATTTCCGAGTTGCTGTTATAAATTTCTGGAAATGACTGTAATTTTGCTGCTGTTAAATTTGCCCAGAAGACTCAATAAAGCCCCTCCTTTTCTGGTTTTCCCCACACTGGGGTTTCAAGGCTACATCTGGTGTCCGTGCGTTTTTTATGCTTGGTTCATGTATGTTTTTGCTGTTCTATTTCAGTTTACAACTCAGCTGTAGGTGTTTTGCATAATTTATCAGAGTTATATCAGCAAATTTAATTTCTGAGTTTTAGTAAATCATTGGCAAACATTTCAGTGCTGAGTTGTAGGAAAATTAACGTATCTCCTATGCTGATATATTATGATTTTATGGGGGTCAAATAACACTCTCCAAGCATAAGCCACCTGCAGATGTAACAAGAAATACACCAGCAAACAGTGATACATAAATTTTTCACGCAAATGTAAGAATTCTCATTCAATCATTGCATCAAACACTTAGTGTGCGGCCCTTCCCTTAGTACTTGTGTTCCAGTAATTAGCCCAAATGTAGCTTAACATTTATCACACCATCATCTGCATTTTTGGGTTTCAATATAAACTTGCACCAGCCAAAGAGAATGCCAAAAATATGACCAGTGCTCAAGGTATCTGGCTGTTAAAGAACTCAGCGCTGAGTGAAAAGAAGCAGCAAAACTTTGAAGCATATCTTCAGGGCAAGTTTCAGATCTGCTACTCCACAAAAAAGAGGATTAAAATGAGAATTTATTGGCCTAGAAGATAGGACCAGTGCCTTATCAAAGCTGGGTAAATGGGGTCAAATGGCTCTAGCAAGGGGGTTGCCTTGCCTTCAAGGATAGGGCGCTCATGCTGAGATCTTCAAGCCAAATGCACTCCTAACCTTCAGCTTCCACTAGAAACAAGAAAAACTTCATCAGACAATCTTGCTAAAGCAGACAAGAGATGGGTTATAAAGATTAGTATTTATCAAGTAGCAATTCCATGAGTTCTTAACCATACATTGAGAAAAAGCACATCAAGGAGATTTCTTCAAATGATAAACTTCTCTCAAGACAGAACAATAGTACCAGGAAAATACATTTGTATGACAAGTAACGAAGTGATTCTAGCAATAATAAATTCGTACAGCAGGAAACCCCAGCTTCTATAGTGTTCCAGAAGACCAACCATACAGTGTTTACCACCAAAAATGAGAGCCACCAGTTGCTGTTTCTTCAACAACTTCTATCATGAAGAACAGGGCTACCTAAATAGACAAGGCCATGCCCCAATAGTCATTTTTCAACAACTATGTTCAAGGAAAAGGGTGCCCAACTTGTTCTAGAAGCTGGACCGACTTGGAAAGTGCACCCTCTTATGCTAAGACATTGCCATATTACACAAATTTGGTGGGCTCAAGAGGTGTTCCCCTCTTTTCTTCTAATGCTGCTCGATTACATGAATGTGTGGGGCCGAGGAGGGGTGYCCCCTTTCTTATCTTAGTTGAAATATTTATCAACATTAAAACAGTTCCTTGTGGGGCTCAAAAAGTGTGCCCCCATACATTGCTTTGATCATGCTTGATGAATGTGGTGGGGCTTGAGAAATGTGCGCCCTCTCCCATTTTATTCATTTATCCACCACATGGATCTTTAGAGTGTTAGAAAAATAGGTGTGCTCGTTCCACCATAGGTGACAATATAGCAATATTGTCACCCAACCATAGGCACAAAGGCCACCCCCGTGCACCTTAACCTTGACAGACAAAATAATTCTGGAAGCAATCCAATAGCCAACCAAGGTAGCGCACCTTTCTCCAAGGCTAGTGCACCAAGCAAGAATAACCAAAGACCAAGCAGAAAGTCCAAACCATAACCAAGAGAAAGTCCAACCAAAAGCCAAAATACCAGTTGCAGCAGTTGCAGCTGCGCTCCCTCTCCAAACTTGTGCACCACTAGTCTTATGTAGTTGTGAGAGTAAGAGTGACGAATGAGCTCTAGCGCCCTCTATTTATACTGCTCTATCTCACTTGACTGGGTTGACTTCTCTTTCTGGAGGCTAACAACTCAATATTAAATATTCTCTTGAGCCGACTTGTCTCCTAGGGTTATTATGCAATGTTTTAGGGTTTCTCTTGCTTCCCATAATATTCTAGTCTTGTCAAAGGTTACACGTGGAGGTTAATACCTCCCACAACTACCATAATATCAACACTCCCTCCTAGCTAGGGAGGTATTAAAGGAAATGGTCTTGAGCACAAACAAACCATTCAACCGATAACATCATCATAGCCACACATGCTATCTCATTATCAAATCATGAGCACCATCATCACTATCCAACTAGATAGTCTCTATGGCAATCAGAACAATGCCATCCAATAGAACACAACTGTGTCTATTCATAGTAGTATATAACTACTATCCAGTGGTACACAACCACTCTCAGTAGCACACTGCTACTAACTAGTGACATACAATCACTACCAGTGGATCACATCCACCATAGTAGCATACAACTACTGTCCAGAGACATACAGTCTCTACAACAATCATATCATCTGATATCAACCTGCATACCAATATCATGATACAAACTGAGTCATTTGGGCCATTCTTCCACTCACATTTGTGAGATTTGGAAGAGCATCTGCCCTCATAAAGTAAAACATCAGCCATGGGCTATCTGGACTATTCTTCCCAAGCATAGAAGAATAATTGTCCCAGATTTATGAGCTTGAACCACCTAACTAGGCCATTCCTCCGACACTATTCATAGTGCAACCTTGAGAGAATGAGTCTTCCCTAGTGAATGCCTGTCCTTGATTGTTGAACCTGGACCATTCCTCTGGCACTAATCACAGTGCAACCTGGAGAGAATGGAATGATTTTCCAGACCATTTTCTATGGAAATGACTGTCCTGCACCAACCTCCAAAACAGACCATTCTTCGAAACTGCTCACAACTATGAACTTCAAAAGAATGACTGCCCGGTGAGGCGAACCATTCTACTTGACCACTACTCAGAGTGACTTCCAAGAAGAATGACTGTCCTAGACCATTTCCCCACACTGGCCATGTTATCGCACAATGTGTAGTTAAGGTAGAAGAAGGATGTAAGAAGGTCAAACTGGCGTAATTGAACCAATCCCACCCAGTGTCACCTCGATGGGAGGGTTCTTTCTATTTAGGGAGGTAAGGCCCAGGGGAGACGTCCCCGGTGACCTGGGGTTTTGAGAAGGCAAAGAAGGCTTATAAAGGCTAAGTGATAGTAATCCCCCTCACAAGTCACCACCTGATCAGAAAGTCCCGGCTCACAACCAATAAAGATAAATGGAAGTAATAACCAATAAGATCACCTGCCCGAGACAAAGCAACAATAAAACTGCATGTGCAAGCTTGCTTGCTGGTTAGTACTTCATGTAATAAATAACTTTTTTGATAATAAGCAATTGAGCAATAAATATTGACAAAGTCAATGTTTGTACAATGGCAATGGTTACAATATCAGTTCTTAATAAATGCTAAAGAAACTTGGCATTCAATGTAACAAATTAACACTTCATAGTTAATGCCTCAAACAACCATTCAATTGCTTTAAGAGTAAAATGATAGCTGCACAAAGGTGTTTCTAGCACAAGAAAAATGACGGCAACAATAAGATTAGTAGGGTTAGTCTAGGCTAGGGTTAGTATAGTTAGGGTTTGTTCAAAGTATTATAAGTTGTTTTGAGATCAAGATACTCACACACTAGGCCTTAGATCAGTGCGTTCCTAGGGCAAATGGAGTCAAAAGGAGGACGCAAAAGCTGAAGGATCAAATGATAATGGTAAAGACTAAGGACAAGAGAGTTAAACCTTGAGGTGTTGCTATGGCAAGGCCTCAAGGATGAAACCCTAGGGGAGGGAGGCTCACTTTGGTGTAGGGGAACTAGGCCTCAGTGCTCTCTCCTCCTTCCTTAGCTCAATGGCAAAACGGCTAGCTCAAAAGATTGCATAAAACTAAGACAAGAAGGTTTGCAAGTAACGTGTTTCTATGGCAAGGCTTTACTAGGCAAATCCTAGGGAAAATCGGCTCACCAAGGTGTAGGGGAACTAGGCCTTGATGTGTTTTCTCCTTCTTAGCTCAATAAAAAAAAATGGCTAGCATGGAGGAGGAAGAATAGAGTGTTGCTAAGGAAAGGCTTTATCTCACTTCAATAAATGGCTTAAAACCTTCGTAGGGACATGAGACAAGGACCTTCAATGGGTGCTTGTCACCTAGGGTTTAGATTAGCAAATTATAACCATAAATGCAAGAAAAATAATACTACAACCATTCAATTAAGAAGTTTTGCAAAAATTCACTTACATTTAACTAAGAAATCAAGTAGCAAACCCTAGTTGTAACACCTTCCACCAAGATAAATACCAAAAATGCCAATATAAGTCCAAAAAAAGTCTTCCTTCCACAAGTGCGTCTCACAATTTCAGCCAAGAAGTCCAAAGATAGCGCAAATTTCAGACCTCACTAATGAGTGAGTGAAAGATGATGAAAAAATGAAGGTGAAAACCCTCGATTTATACAGTACCATGACCTAATTTTACTTTTTAGGTCATAAAAAGGTCAACAAGACCAAAGTACTAAAATCATACTGTTTTACATTAAAATGTCATAAATGAAACCCTAATCAAGCTAAGACAAGACGTCATGCCCCTTCTAGGGTGACGTTATCCCCTTCTAGGGCAAATGTAGCCTCCTGGAGCAAAACGTTAGCCCTCCTTGGGCTTTTCCAACCTGCCACACGTGCCAAAACTGCCCTATCTGTCTGCCAAAATGTCCATGAAGCAAGGATGACGTCATGAACCTCTTGGATGACGTCCCAAGCCTTCCAAGGCCAACGTTCCAGTGAAAGGGGCACAACCCCCCTAGGTCAAGCTCTGCCAGGGTGCCTTTGCAAGACGTCCTTCTTCTCTCTGGTGCAAACCCCTCTGTCTTGTCTCTACCCCCTGCTGGGGTCTCAACATCCATCTGGTGGGCTCTTCATCCCCATGGAGGTCTGAACTGATAATCTCTCCATGTGTACCTATCCAACATGGTACTTGTCCGTCGGGCATGATCCTGCACATCAACAGCTACGCCCTCCATGGGCTCATAAGTCACAAAATAAGTTTATCCTTGTCACTGCCAAATTGGAGAAAAAAGATATAAATAATCAGTAGTCATGTGTACCACCGAGCACATCATCCGCCAATTAACGTCCAACTGCATAATTTAAAAAAATATGTACCAACGGCCAATCATATGCCAATCGTACTTCTCCAAGTCATCTCCATACAATCTATACAAGCTTCCAATCACGTGTCATCTGTACTCTGCTCAACCGCCAAAATTTTTGTACAACCGTCCGTGCTCTGCTCAACTGCCTGTGGAATTAATTACACCAGCCGTACCTGCAATTAATTGTTTTGTACAACAATTCGTGCTATTAACAACCAATCGTCGTACGATTTTATCGTATGGACCATTCGCTGCAATACATCGATCCATCCGTTCAACATTAAATTAAATATCATACTCATTCTATACAGTCGGGTTGTATTTATTCCGTACGGTCATGTTGTTTGGAAGGATTAATTGGACCTTAAAGTATACATTCGAAAAAGTTAAAAAAGGTTGAAGTATTATATAAAAAAATAATAATTTAAGATTTTTAAAGTGAAAAATACATAGGAAAAAATATATATATTAAAGGTTCTTATATATATAAGTGATAAAGTAAGTTCTCATATCGGCAAAGGTCAGTTTTAAGAGCCAACCTTATATCATAAAAGTAATAAGGTTATTTAAAAGGGTTTTTTATTAAGCTTCAAAAGGAAGTAATAAAAGGAATTTTCAAAAAAGTTATTAAGAAGTAAAGTATTGAACAAGGAAATTATAAAGAAGAAATAGTTGAAATATATATGTGTATATATATA
>JASDQU010291790.1:0-14378 GCA_032191745.1 Picea mariana
CTTCCTCCGACGAAGAATGAAGCTTGAAAGGTTGTCTTTGCTTGTTTTTCTTGCTTGTCTTTTCTTTTCTGCTTCAGATGATTTATTCTTCGATATCATCTTGAACCTGGCACCCCCCTAGGTGAACCCAAGAAAATCCTTGCTTGAACCTTCGAACATCCCAATGCCTTACTTCCCTTAGCATCCACCTGTGTAGTGGGACTTACCATGACGCTCTTCAGGACCTAAGTGAACTTCCAGAAATCTTCTTAGTGAAATTTCAGGCACCAACCTACAGTGAACTTCTGACAATCGCTTTAGTAGGCAAACAGAAATAGAAAAATACACAGACAAGAGAATAGAAAATTTTTAGAGATAAACATGCAGAAGCTGATTTGTATTATATGAGACAAAACATCATGGGTTTATAGACTTGAATTTGAGCACAGGCTGCTCTCTCTCAAAAAATTACAGACAAACTGATAGACTGAAACTAAATGCTTCTTCCACTTTAGGTTCATGCTGGCCAAGCCAAAATCACGCAGGCTTATCAAAGAAACTTAAAAGAAAGACTCAAAGCTCAAAGAGAGGGAGCTTAGAAGAATCAGACTGACTAAAAAATGAGACCCTTGCTATCAAACTCCCTTCTCCTTTATATAAGTTTTTGGAGAAAGGAATCATTTTTTGAAAAGACATTTGACTTATTCCCCTCAGAATCAAATCTACTTTCTAGATTTATTGTATACTTGGTGGAGAGAACATGCAAGAGCCATCCAACCAATATTCGAATCATCTTTCCACGTATTTGGAAGTACCTTGGAAATGCGGTTCAAACCACACCAAATGCTAGAGAAGTGCTCTAGGTTTCCAAGATTCCCTGTGACAGATAAACGACAAGAGTTTGTACAAAGTGGAGTTCGTATCGTGAACCCATGGAAATCGGCCGACACCACTGTCGGCCAGTAAGAAATGATAGTGGACAGGTCCCACTAATAACCTTTATTCAACAGGTTGATCATGAAAATGGTTAAAACGATATGGATCCCAATGTTGTGTAAAAACCTCCCGGTACATATTTGGGTCTTCATTTCTATCTTCTTCTTGTTGAAGGACATATTTGATTTTGATGACCCAAGGATGATTTTCATCTATGAACATGTTCATGAAACCAGTATTGGAGATTTGGCCAAGACGATGAACATTATCTGACAGATTTACTTGGTGGACAATTTGCCAAGTTTCTATGACATCTGGATGAATGGCACTTGAGTTTAAACCAAACTTTCTCCATCGTGCTTCAAGCCATTCTGGTTTAGGATTAGTGTTATTTCTGAAATTACTTGAAAATTTCATCATGAAGTAATAATATTTGTATCTGTCACTCCATAAACACATGTGGTCCCACATAGCCTTCTATTGATGATAATTGATTTCAAAAAGTCTTTGAGAAGGATCTTGTTGTGTCCAAGACTGTAGAGATCTCATTCGGTTGATAACAAAATAAGAATGGTCTGGTGTAGTCTACCATTGTTGTAGATTTTGACAATACCATCTCTTGAATGTAGAGCGTAGTCTGGTTATATCTCCCATTTCTACCAATTTTTCTTTGGCTGCAAGGGTTGGCACCTGGTGCATTATTCCTATAAGATTTTGAAGTGGAATTACATGAATGCTAGTATTGGAAGAGAATCCTTGGAGACCAAACTCAATCCCTTGAGACCAACGCAATTCCTAGTGTGGTCCCCAATTTTGATGATATTCTGTCCATCCAAGGTTATCATCAATATGCTCTGTTGTTGGTCTATTATTCAAATCATCCCATGTTTCAATAATGATAAGACTTGTGGTTGGGAAAAAGATAGTATTTATCTGTGGTTTTGAAATGAACGGAAGTATTTTTTTGACAGGAGGACCATTGCTTATAAGACTAGGGATGGTGAGATAATAGGCTGGATGACCTAAGGATGTTCTTGCTGACCCATGTGGTTCAACAACTGCAAGAAAAGGAGTTCCTAGGACACAATCTACAGGAAGATCATCGAGGAGGAATTTCATACCAAGGAAACATTGGTCAAACCATACTAATGCCTTAGGAAATTCAAAGCTAATATTGGTAGAAACATTTCCGAGACCTACATCAGAATATTTACTAGGGAGCCAGTATTTAGAAGGGATCAAATCTTGATTGAGTAAATTCATGTCAGAACCAGTATCTAACAGAGCATTGAGGAAGAAGATTTCTCCTTCAATTTCCATAATGATTTCAACATGGTATTTTTGGTATTGGATAGTCAATATTTTCATAGCATTTAACCCTTGTAAATGGTTGGGATCGTGTCTGGCAATGTGTAGATTATTTTCTTGTTCATTGGGAACATCTTCAAGTAGAGGAGGAGATGATGTCACTTGTTATTTTAGAGATTTTATTTCTTGGCAAGCCCAAGAATCAACTTTATATGAATCTTCAGAAGTTTCTTCATATTGATTAAGCTTGAAGCGAAGTTCTACAACTTCTTTCTTTAGATAAAATACTTCTTTAGCCAAATGAGTCAAAGAAGGATGTTGGAGCTTCATCTCCTTATTATGCTTGATAAAAGAATTGGTATTTCTTTCAAATGAAGCATCTAAAACTAAAGGCTTTGTACCTGTTGAAGAAGAAACTCTTGGATCCTTTTGTTTCTGTTCAGAGGCCATTGTTTTTAAAAAGGATTCTAGAAGACCTTTCTTCATTTCCCCTTTTGGTAAAGATTTGATCTGTGTTAGCATTTGAGCATCTCGATCACCTATTTATTTCCACATACATACTTTTATTTTTTCTCTGTGCTTGGGAGAGTCTGATGTTGAATCTGAACCAGAAGAATTTCCACATAAACAATAGTTAGGATCATTGCAATGGCAATGATGAGCCATGAAAATTTCTTCGTCGGATGAAGCATACTCAAATTCTGAAGTATCTGTTGATTCTAAGCAACAACCTTCATGGAGAAGATGAACTTCTTCTCTTTTGACAAAAGGATGGTGTGGGCATTGGTTTGTGGTATGATCATTTTCTCCACACATGTTACATTGTGTTCTATTTGTTAATTGTCGCTTAGTTTCTATGTCATCCTTTTGTTGTGCTTCTTTGACCCTTTGTTCAGATATTTTCCCTTTGAAATTTCTTGAAGTTTTTCCCTCTGGGCATGAGATTTCAATGTGTCCAGATTTACCACATAGCCAACATTGTACGTTCTGTCTTTCTTGAGTATAATGTGTTTTTAGTTTTATATCTTCTGAATTAAAGTAGTGAGTTCTTTGTGTATACATGTATTTTCTGGCTGGATTCCATCTATTTTTCGTTGTATTCATATTGTGATGGTGCTTATTTTCCTTCTTTCTCCGCTTGACAAGGTCAATCAGATATAACCCATATTTTTCACACATAGATTTACTATCTGGTAGATGAGACAATTTTTGGATAGACTTGTGGACTTTCATATTTGTACATAAACTTATCAAGGATTTGGTGATGAGTGAGTAAATTTCACCCCAAGTATACATTTCATAAGGTAATTTGAAGATATCTTGCCTTTTGAGATATTCAACAAATTTGCTAGGGATGGCAGCAAGGTATACTTGTTTCCACAAAAGATTTTGGCTATATTTTACTTCATATATCCTTTGGGTCCATTCTTTGTGGAATTCTTCATATTCAGATATCTTTCTACATTTGATATTCATTAATATCAGTTCATGTTTGTCAGCAATTTCTTCTTCTGTCTCACACCAATGTTCTAAGATTAGTGTGGTAAGGGATCCAATCATATTACTTTGTGGTGTTCCATTAAGGTGATAAACTACATCTCCTTGGTCATCTTTGAGTACTTCTGCTTCCATTTTTGCTATCATTATTGGAGATGAGATAATTTCCCACCATTTACTCAAAGTTCCCATGAAGCATTGGATCAAAGATTTGCATGCCTCTATTTCAGTTTTCCCTTTCATACACATTATTTTGTAAGAAAAATACATTATATCAAGCAATTGGTGAATCTAGCCAACTAACAGACCATATATATTCCATTCAAGAAACCATTCTTCACCAAATGACTAAGAATCGGGCATTTTTCCTTTTCCAAGAAGATCAGTTTCTAGTGATCTGCTCATATGATGAGACATATTTTCATATGAAGGGCGTTGGATGGAGACTAGGGAAATATTTGGATTGGTAGAGGAAGAGGGATCAATGTTTTCTGTCGAAAAATGAGCTGGGAATTTTTTCTGCATTTCTTTTTCTTATGGGATATATACAGGAGAAATGATAGATATGGGTGTATGGGGAAGAATAAAAGACCGAGGAATTGTTTTATCAAGATGAGTATCTTTCTCTTGTAATTTTAAGAGATTTTTTCCCACTACTGAAAAAGCTTCTCCTCTCCTTCCATTAATTCCTCGTTATTTTTAGTAGAATCATCAGTTTTCTGCTTTACTAACTCTTGTGTTTTTTCAACACACTCAGTAATGTCCATTACTTTGTTGTTTAATTGGTTTACAGACTGGACTATTGTGTTTGTAGAAACTTGTAGAGCTATGATTTTTCCTTTTTGGGCATAATCATTTGTTACAAAAGTGTGAGTAGCCATTCCTCTCAAGGTTGTATTAGTCCAGTTTATCTATTCAAACACAGACTGTACTTTTCTTTCTAAACCATATAGTTTGGTAGCTTCATCTGCCAACATAAGAGGAACAACTCTATCTTGTTTTCTGCCATGTTCAAAGATAATGCCTTTGAAAGGCGGGAAGGTGGATGTTGATTCTATTGGTTTTCCTTCCAAATTTTTCCATTCATGTCTAGAAGGACTTCTTGCTTCTAACATTTGGACTGCTAGATTTTGCAGTTTTTGTTTCTAGACGTAGAAAGAAATCCAAAGATTGTTTTTGGAGATAAATGTCTGCCATTCTTGAGACAGACGAGTTTTCTCCTCATTGGGGGTGGATAGATTGAATTCTTTTGACTTTGGATGAGTAAAAAGATCCCAATTTAGCATTTTCTTTATCCATTTTTCTTTGATGGTGTTTTTTGGACATCCCATCATGATAGAGTGAAATTTATGGATTTCAAAAATATTTGGTATTTGGAGAGATAGGGGTATGGGATTATCAAATCTGCAGGTTGGAATAACTTTGTCACATTGTTCTATGTAATCTAATCCATATTTGGGAGATCCAGGTGGTCTCATACCTTTATAGACGTCTTGGAGTCTAGGATCTAATGTCTCAATGGAGGGCATGTGGTGGATCATGAGACAAGTTATGGGATCAGAATGTGCTAAAATTAAATACCTTTCAACAACTTTATCGGAGAACATGGAGCTAAGGATACTTTCAGAAGTACTGCATTCATCATCCCTTAATTCTTTAAAAGACATAGAGCGATCCATAACTTTAAATACAGTAATAACTATCACTACACAGAAAAGCAGGGCGTTTAATTCTAGTTCTCTGAGAGAATTTTGAATAGGCTCCTAGCCGATTGCTCGGGCAATGACTAGCTAGAACTAAGAGAGTCACAAAAGTGGAAACCTTGTCTTTCAAAGGCCTGAGACTTTTGATATGGATCTCGCAGATATATATAATAA
Organism: Picea mariana; assembly: GCA_032191745.1. NCBI lineage: Eukaryota > Viridiplantae > Streptophyta > Pinopsida > Pinales > Pinaceae > Picea > Picea mariana. The sequence goes on from JASDQU010291790.1 coordinate 5,598, forward strand.
TGAAACATATAACAGAGAGATAAGTATGTTATCATATCAAATATTTAATAACATCTATTTTGTCATAAGAGGTTAGAAGCTCAAATATAGAGGGGGGTAGGGTATGTATACCTCTTGTATGCATTAGTAGTCAAATCATTGCACAAAGGGGGTCTCCTGTCCCACAAATAAGGGGTTCTCATACACCAATTTAGGTGCGCCTAATGGTTAAGAATATGTGTATACTACTTGGAGGTCATAGGTTCAAATACAAATTTTCTTAACTAGGACATAAACTGGATCCCTGTTAGTCCCTAAAGATACAATCAATCCTTGTAACTCCAAAAATAGGCCATGTAGATCTACAATTAGGCCCTAAATATATGGATTAAGGGAACACTCCATGGTTTATAGCCTTAAACTAGGTCTTGGGCCATCATTTTTACACCTACTCCTTCAAATTTGGATTGTGTTCCACCCTTTGGAAAAAAGCATCCTATATACAAAGCATGTCTTATATTTTAGGGCCTTGTATATGGCTTCTTAGCCCAAAAAACATTAATAAGATAAATAACTATTTTTTGGCCCAACCCATGTCTTGGACCACAAGAACCATCCATGTTTCATACTAGCCTTGAAATTAGGTTCATTTTCCCTTTGCAAAGAAAGTATTTCACCTCTAGGGGCTATATTATGGTTTAGGGATTCATATATGTCTTATGAGCCCCAAAATCATGGAATGGGGACTAAATCTTATGTTTTCAACCCCAAGCCACGACTTGAACTATAAGAACCATTTCTATTGTGCACAATCCTTGAAATTTGATTTATAATCCTCCTATAGGGCATACATTTCACTTGCAAACCATGTAACATCATTCAAAGCCACATGCACGACCTCTAAGCCCCATGAATCATGTGTTAGGGACTAAATCCTTAGTTCTTCATCCCTAATTCATGGCTTAGGCCCCAAGGATCATTATTGTTGTGCTAAATACTTGAATTTGGGCCTATAATCCTCCTTATATTGTAATTCATGTGTCTCATCATGACCAAGTAGCCTTAATAAAGTTCCATGTACCTAGGGAAAGCATGACAAAAATGGCCTATTGATTGGATCCTTCGGCATGAATGGACAATGTTCTATGATGCAAATGGCCTAATTCAAAATGGGAATTTGACACATATATATGGCCATAAGATACATGGGAAATTCAGTCATTAGAATTTTTTAGGGGAAATGAAGACAATGGAGTAGACAACATGTCAAACAAAGGAACTTAATTTTTCGTTTGTTGAAGGTCACTTATAGGGGATTTATAAGGATAGAATCAGGAAGCTCTTGAGGTCCCTACCAATCAAATGGTATGTTAAAATTAGGATCCATAATTCATTGCATGTACTGTATCTCACAACATTAATAAATGGCCTCCACTTATAACCATGTCCTCTAGCATAGCATGGAAAAAATGACCAAGTAATTAGAGTGTTTGTCATGACAAGTCAATGTTTCACCAAGTAATTGGCCTCTTCCAAGAAAACAAAATACCATGCATGGAATGAGATGATCCAAAAAGGATCCATAGAAGGCTAAGAACAACTCAGAACTCACAGAGGCAACTTAGGACACTCAAAATGGCCTCAACAGACAGAGAAAGGGAAAAAATTCAAAGTTCCCAAAACTCAATGAAAATGAAATTATCTCAAAGATCGCATCGCAATATTTCTAATGGCACAAACGCCTCGTCAAACAGAGTTACAGATTAAAAGATATTTGTAGTCAAAGTTTGGTCAACCTAGCCCAGTCAACAGGGGATGTACTGCTGACGTTAGCATCTGTGCTGCTGATGCCAACATCTGTACAACACATGTGGTGGGATAAGAAGGTGACATGTGTCATAATGATGTCAACATGGTGACATGGCAGCAGCAGAGGCTTCCACGTGTCACCCAGTTTTGGCACTTTCGGACCGATCCGTGGACCAATAGGATCGTGCCACGTGGTAGTGTATACAGTGACGTGGCATGATGTCGTGGCACAATGATGTGGCATGATGACATGGAACTTACATGAAAGAGGACGATTTGGTCGAATGGGAGGCTACCATGTGGCACAATCAAGGGCTTCCACGTGGCAAGCGGAAAAATCACAATGACAGTCCATGACCAAATTTTCAAAAAAAATAGAAGATTGGTGGGTCCACCAAATCTGGTGCACCATGCCAAACTTTGTTGCATTCTAACTGTTGGAGACTTGGATAGCACCACAACAAAAATTGGTAGAACAAGATTGGGTTATATATATAAAAATATTACAACGAATTAAAACCAAAAGGGGGAGGCCCACGGGTTCGACCCCGAGACCTCCTCCCCACTATATGCCTTTACATTCACGCCCAAACCAACAAGCCAACAACCTTTATTGTTATCAATGCCCACATTAATTACTTAAATTCTAAGTCCGTCGAGCCATGGGAGGAAGGCACGTGTGTGGTACGGCCTTGGGCACACATTTCAATGCAACAAAGTCATTAATTTCAGGTTGCAGAGGGGCACAAAAATCGAGACAAATTTCTTCTTGGGCCTGGGAGTGCCAGAGTCAGATCGAGGTGTGGAGACAATCATTTTTGGGTAATTAGATGCCACGAATTCAGTGGTGCTATCTTTTTTCTGATCTGAGCATTATTTTTGTAGCTTGATTTCATAATGAGGTATACTTATGTNTAACAAGCGACGTTTGTAGCTTGATTTCATAATGAGGTATACTTATGTAGTTTTCCAAATTATTTTGCTAAGTTAATGAAATAGCCTACCCATTTGAGAGTAGGACCCGGAGACATAGTCCACCATGGACAAACTCCATTATCAAGTTTTTTTGTTTATATTTGATGCTTATGTCTCTTCATTATTGAGTTTTTCCTTCTTTAATGGTGCGCTTTAATTTATGTTCATTTAATGCAATTCTTTATAAGTCACTCGATGAAAAGATCCCAGATCATGTTGGTATCAGAGCAGTCTTCTTTGACTTGAATTGTTGAGTGTGAATGATTACTAGGGCCAAGCATAAGTAGGGTGAAGGAAATCTTAAGACTTTCAATCCTGAAGTTGATCATGCATCCCAAAGGAAGAAAATGGCAGAGGAAGACAATTGTGATGAACATGAGAAAAACTTTCATATGGTCTTTTATCGCATGTAAGAAATGGTCGAATGAATGTATGGAGATTACAAGAAGAGGATGAAGAAGAAAGGGAAGAAAAAGGAAGCACATGTTGATGATGATGCTTCGGTAAGCCAGGGGGCTGGAGGATATCCTCTTAAGCCTCCATCTTCAACTTCAAGTTATAATTCTTCTTCCTCTGAGCATTCTCATCATTCTCATCATTCTATCCATAAAGCCTATTTTAAGAACCATTATTAAAGCTTGATGTAAAATTTTCTTTACCTATGTTTAATGGAGATGTTAATCCTGAAAAGATAGATAATTGGATCCGACAGGTTGAAGTATATTGTCGTGTTCAACATATTTATGAAGAGGAAGTTAAAGTGAAGTTGGATTCTCTTTGGTTAAAAGACACCATTCTCGTATGGTGGGAGAGTAAGCTTCAGGACATAAGTAAGTGTGGTAATGTTCTTTCCTCATGGTCAGAAATTAAATCAACAACAAGGAAAAAATTTTATCCATTAGGGTATTTACATAAAGCAATGATGGAATGGAAAACTTTAAGGAAAAGTAAAGGTCAAACTGTACAAAGTTTCACAAAATAATTTAGGAAGAAATCTCTTGCTTTAAAAATTCCTTTGTATTCTTATGAAACTTTAATGAAGTATATTGGTGCACTTCAAAGTTATATTCGTCATAATTTTCTCTTGTTTGACCCCACTAGTCTTGACAAAGTTTGTGTGAAAGCCACTCACCTTGAGAATAGGGGGAAGCATTTTCAAGAAGATCCCATCAAGAAACCTTCCTATCTCCCACATAAACCTTTCAAGAAGTTTAAACAGATGGAAAATAATACCGCCATGGTGATGAGAGAAGGAGGAAATCCATCCTGCACTCATTACAAGAAAAGCGGTCATGATGATGAACATTCTTGGAAACTGCATCCAGAGAAGAAACCAAAACAATTCGGTGGAAAGGGGAATACAAAAATTGTTTTTACAGTGCAACAAGATCTTGGTTCCAATTCAGGGGATGAAGTAAATATCATAGCGGTTGGAGTACAAGGTAAATTTTCCCTTCATGCTAGTTCAAGTTCTAATAATGAATCTCATAATGATGAACGAAAGAGGAATGAATTATTTCACATAAGAGTTGTATATAAACACACTAAGATAGATACATTATTTGATCTAGGTTCCCAAGTAAAATTAATATATGAAGCACTTTTCAATAAGATGGGTCTTGAAACGAAACCACATCCGAATTGTTATCCTCTTGGTTGGGTATGCAATAAATAAAAACTTAATGTCACCAAAAAATGTAGAGTCATATTTGCTATTTCTTCAAAGTTGATTGATGAAGTGGATTTGGATGTTGTACCACTTGATATATGTGGCATAATGTTAGGAAGTCCCTATATTTATGATAGAAAAGCAGTCTTCTTTAATCATGAGAACAAATACCACATTACTAAGGGGGGAGTGGAATATATTTTTAGATCTCACAGCATGAGGGTAAATACAACACTTGTTAGTGAAGGGAAAATGAAAAGACTCATAAACACTAATAAGAGATATGTACTCATGGTCATAAGAGAGAAAGATGTTGGGACATCCGATGCCTTGCAAGGATGTGATCCTTCTCATAAAAAGGAATTAATTGATATTGTTTCTAAGTATGATGATATTTTTCAGGAACCAGACGGATTACCTCCTAAGAGGGAAATCCAACATGAGATACATCTTCAACAGGATTATCCTCTTCCTAATGTGGGAATGTACATGATGTCAATTGTGGAGATGACATAGATCAAGAAGAAGGTACAAGGCTTATTGGAACAAGGGGTCATCAGGCCCAACTCATCTCATTGTTATTCCCCGATCGTGATGGTGCCAAAGAAAGATGGCACATGGCGAATGTGTGTCAATTATCGGGCCTTCAATAAAATCACAGTGAAAAATCAATACCCTCTTCCTCGTATAGATGATTTACTTGATCAGTTGAATAATGTTGTTTATTTCACTAAGTTGTATTTGCATAGTGGATACCATCAAATCAGGGTCACAAAACAATATGCATGGAAAAATGCCTTTAAAACCAAACAAGGATTGTTTGAGTGGTTAGTTATGTCGTTTGGGCTTTGTGATGCTCCAGAAACTTTCATGCATGTGATGAATGATGTATTCAAGCCTTTCCTAGATGACTTTGTGATTGTGTATTTAGACAACATTCTTATTTTTAGCGGGACTTGGGATGAACATGTGAGGCATGTAAAGCAAGTATTGGATACTTTGCAAAGGGAAAAGTTGTATGTAAAATTGTCTAAATGTGAATTTGGCAATACTGCACTTGTTTACTTAGGTCATATTGTAGAAGGAGGACAATTAAAAATTGATCCTTCCAAAATTAATGTAATTGTAAATTGGCCTAAGCCAAAAAGTGTAACCGAGGTCCAAAGATTCTTAGGTGCAATTCAATATTGGAGGAGGTTCATTTCAAACTTATCTTTCATAGCATCTCCTTTGCATGACTTAACTAGTGTGAAGAACACTTTTCAGTGGGAAGGAAAGCAACAAAAATCTTTCGACACTTTGAAGGAGAAGATCAGTACCACACCAGTATTAGCACTGTCGAATCTTCAACAGCCTTTTGAGATCGAGACAAATTCCAACGAATATTCCATGGGTCCAGTATTGATGCAATATCGTAAGCCTCTTTGTTACCACTATGAAACTTTTAACCAAGTTGTTGTTAACTATCCTACATATGATAAAGAGTTGTATGCATTAGTCCAAAGCGTAAAGAAATGGAAACACTACATGTTAGGGAATGAAACAATCATACATACAAATCACCAGCCCTTACAGTATCTCCAAGAACAGACCAAACTACAAAAATCTTGACACTATAGATGGATGGGTTTTCTACAACAATTTAATTTGGTAATCAAGTACAAAAAGGGTACAAGTAACAAGGTAGCCGATATGCTTTCTAGACCTCCTATTGTTGCTTCTATTATTTTGAAGAATACTTCTTTATCTCATGATAGCTATGTAGAACAATATGCCATCGATGAATATTTTAAAGAAGTATATAAGAAGCTAACCCATGGTGCACAGGTAGAGAACTATTTTCTGCAGGGAAAACTACTCTACCATCTTGGAAATCTATGTATTCCTACAAGTGAACGAGTCCATGTAATAAAAAAAACTCACACTTCTCTTATGTCTGGGAATTTTGGGGTAGGAACAACTATGGCTCATTTGTAGAGGTTTTGTTACTGGACTCGAATGAAATCAATTGTAACTAAATATGTAAAGGGGTGTGTGATGTGTTCCACTTGTAAGACCACAAATAGAAAACTGGGGCTATACTCACCACTTGTGTTCCATCCCATCCATGGGAAAGTGTCTCCATGGATTTTGCAGGGGGTTTACCAATGGCCAAAGGAGGTCATGAATATTTGTATGTTGTAGTGGATAGGTTCAACAAGATGTGTATCTTGATGCCATGTAAAAAGCAGATCACTGCTAATCTCTTCTTTCAGCATGTTTGGGTTCACTTTGGGTTACCCACATCCATTATCTTGGATAGAGATACTCGATTCCTTGGGGACTTTTGAAATAGTTTGTGGAGGATGATGGATACACAATTGAAGAGGAGCATTGCTTTCCATCCACATTCTGATGGACAGACATAGGTGGTAAACAAAACAGTGGTAATTTTACTTTGAGGCTACTGCAACAAGCATCCCAAGTTATGGGATGAACAGATACCCTATGTACAACATGCTTACAACTAAGCTTTACATTTTTCCACTCAGAGTTCACCTTTTGAGACATGTTTTGGGTACCTACCCAAGATTCCTTTGGACTTGATGTATGGGAGAGATGTTGATGTGAATGAAGAACGAACAGAGGAAAGAGACCACAAGTTAATCTAGAGGATCCAGTAGGTGCACCAGACAATCATGGAATATTTGGAGAAAAGTCAAGCACAGTATAAAGCTCGGCATGACAAGCACAAGTTTGATCATCAGTTCTAGGTTGGAGACTAGGTATGGCTTCACATCAGCAAGGAGATATTTAAGGGTGAAGGAAATAAACTCAAGCCCATTCGTTATGGACCCTTCACTATCTTGGATAAAATGGTACCAATGATTTTCGTCTGGATCTTCCACCTTATATGCAGATTTACTCAGTGTTGAACATCGAGAACTTGAAACTTTTTGAGCCTCCGATGATCATGGATCAAGATGAGGAAGTTTCAATACCTTCAGTTGATGAGTTTGCACCTAAATACTTAGATGAGTTACAGGAAGATATCATATTGGATAGAAGGAAAAGGACTTCACGTAGGGGTGATGTTTAATATCTTTGAGTAGGCTTAAAGGGCACACATCCAAGCAAGGCAAAGTGGATTGAAAAGGACAAAGTGAGGGAACTCTTCCCTCACTTACCTGTTGATTGATGAAATATTTTGGTGGTCCAAAAAGCTATCAGTGGGAAGGCGTGATCCAAAAAGGATCCAGATAAGGATAAGAACAACTCATAACTCACAGAGGAAACTCAGGACACTCATAATGACCTCAATAGACATTGAAAGCGAAAAAATTCAAAGTTCCCAAAACTCAGTGAAAATTACATTATCGCGAAGAGCGCGTCGCAAGAATTCTAACGATGCAAACGGATCGTCAAACGAAGTTATGGATTGAAAGAATTCGTGGTCAAAGTTTGATCAACCTAGCCCAGTTAGCAGGGGATGAGTCAGCATCTGTATTGTTGACGTCAGCATCCGTACAGATGACTTCATCATCCGTACAACACACGTGGAAGGAGAAGAAGGTGGCATGTTTCATGCTGATGTTAGCATGGTGATGTGGTAACACTAGAGGGTACCACGTGTCACCCATTTTTGGGACTTTTGGACTGATCCGTGGACCAATAGGATCATGCCACGTGGCAGTCTGTACGGTTCATACAATGACATGGCATGATGATGTGGCATAATGATGTGGCACTAACATGGATGAGGACGATGTGGCCGAATGGGAGGCTTCCATGTGGTCCAATTAGGGGCTGCCACGTGGCAAGTGGAAAAATCACAATGAAATCCCGTGACCAAATTTTGAAAAAAAAATTAGAAGATTGGCGGGTCCGCCAAATCTGGCGGACCACGCCAAACTTGGTCGCATTCTGACCATTGGAGACCTGGATAGCACCACCGCCAAAATTGGTAGAACAAATTTGGGTTATATAAGATGGGTCTTCAAACGAAACCGCATCTGAATCATTATCCTCTTGGTTGGGTATGTAATAAAGAAAAACTTAATGTCACCAAAAAATGTAGAGTCATATTTTCTATTTCTTCAAAGTTGATTGATGAAGTGGATTTGGATGTTGTATCACTAGATATATGTGGCATAGTGTTGGGAAGTCCTTATATTTATGATAGAAAAGTAGTCTTCTTTCATCATGAGAACAAATACCATGTTACTAAGGGGGGAGTGGAATATATTGTTAGATCTCACAACATGAGGGCAAATACAATACTTGTTAGTGCAGGGAAAATGAAAAGACTCATGAATACTAATAAGAGATATGTACTCATGGTCGTAAGAGAGAAAGATGTTGGGACATCC
>JASDQU010291794.1:0-14377 GCA_032191745.1 Picea mariana
GTTGGTGTGTGTCCAGATCAATCTAGACCACCACTATGGATCATTAGTTACTCATGTATCCTATATCTATTGTAAATTATTCACTCTTTGAGCGTGGAATACATTTAATGAGAACTCTTCCATTCTTTCTATCTTGCTTCTTCTTTCTCAATTTCTCTCTGCAAATGTGTGTAGTAGTTTCTAGATAGATCTATTATGTGCAGGTTCAACACATTTATAGGTTCAAATGGACATATTGATGGATTAGTGGCTGGCACGTACTAAGTAATTGAATGAGGTTGAGGATGGAGGTGATGTGCATCTACTACACATCACTCCTACTTCTTCCATTGACCGCAACCCTAGTCGAGATATTGTTTCAACTGAGTTTGTTGTGGTTAGGCTCCAGCTTTCAAGTAGAGGGAGAACCGCTCAACCAATTCACGTTTTTAAGGTGCTCTTAGTTATAGGTATGTCTTTTTGGCCATCCATGAATTTTCTCTAGTTATGAAATAGGTAGTGGCTTAGTATATATGGGTTTGTGCTTTCTTTAAGACTAGCAACTGTGTGTTTGTGATATTTTTTGGAATGGTTGGTGTGGTTTTCACTACAGTAATGTTTGGAGTCATAGTTTTATTGGTCATTTTGGGTGTTAGCAACAATGAAGGCTCGTTGTCACGTTTACCGGTTTTAGTTGGAGGGTTTCATATCGCCTAGATCGGTTGTTTGCCTCCATATTTTCTTATCACCTTACCTAGTCATTTTCTTTTATGGGGTTACAGGGTTTGGAAGTGCCTTGTGTCACTGCGCATTGTTCACTTGGGTATTGGGTTGTCCATGCTATTAATGGTCACATAGTGGGTTATATTTCCTATTCTCAGCTATGTTTCATGTCAGCGTTGTTAGTTTGTTGGTCGAGAGAGCCACAAGGGTTATACACTACCTATGCTAAGTGTCGTAACGAGGCCAAAATGGAGCCTTGCTCCTCTGTTCATAGCCTCTCTTGTCATGATATTTTTCACCTTGTCCACGAAGTCAATTTTGGTTTCCCTGTGGGAGTACCATTGGTCTCAGAGGTTTTTCACCCTCAAGAGGAGTCAACTCTAGCCTATCAATGTTGATCCATAGAGAAAACCCTTGTTTCCTCAAGTTCGAGTGTTGATAGAGGGAACCATTATGGCCTATCAGGTATACTATTGGTCATTATGGATTGGTAGTAGATTGTCGACCGAGTTGATTGCTAGCTCGCCTCGTTGATTATGTGACAGTGGTGTTGTTTTTGGTATCTAGTTATTGCATTTGTTATTATATTTGAATGGATAAGATCAACATGGTTAATTGGATGATCATTAAATCAAATGCATAGTCGTTTTCCTTGTAATCATTGAATTGACAACCCAACAATGTTTTTAATTGATTAAGTTACAACATTGCCTCGCGCATGATGTGTGGATATGTGTGGTGTTCCTACAACATGATAGTTTGAGTGGTTGATTATTATGACTGTGTGTTTTAATGGAATTATTGCAATTGGGGTCATTATGGTATGGCCATCCACTGTGAATATTATTGTTTTCCCCCTTAGAGATGGTCACGGGGTTTTGAAACAAAATATTTCTGCCACAATATTGGTCAATTTTTAGGATGAGATCGGGTTTACTATTACTACCTCGCTATATTTATTGATAAGCCCAGCATTATGGTTTAAAGTGATTGAACCTGTACAGAAATAGTCTGTGTTTTGCTGAATGGTCTGTGTATTCCAAGCATAGTATGAGTTTAAATGGTAATCGTTGGTTGTATGTTTAATGGCAATTCAGAGTCCTTGAAATTGAAATATTGATGACCCATTGTGTATAATCGATGGATACCATGCATTATATCAGAGATCAACACAATTATCTGTCGGTGTGGTCTCATTACAACTAAATTGTAAAGTGGAATTGAAAAGTAATCAGACATGATTTCTTAAGTTTGTTTTTGATGATTGAAATAATGCATGGACAGTAATTGAGGTTTTGATGAAACAGAATGGAACAAGTGATCGTGTGTTCATTTAGAAACTATTTTAAACTTTAGTTGGGACATTTGGGAAGAAACAAAATTCTTACACGTTGTTATAGAAGGCATATTCTCTTGTTTTGATGACATTGTTTTAATGATCTAATTGTAAACAGTAAGCAAGTAATACATAAATTTGATTGAGTTATGCATGGTGATTTTTAAAATATGCACAGTGGTTATTTGATATAGAATGATTTCATGGATTACTTAATTAAATTTATGAATAGTACTTGCGCTCTTTCCCTACCATTATTTCACTTTTTTCTAGTTACACCCCCCTCGCCTTCCCACGTCCATTTTTCACTCCCCATTTTTAAAGTTTAATTACAGTTAAGGGAATTCTATATTGAAACAATTTGAAATCACAACTTCTTGATTGGAACACGGTTTTATGATTCTTGGGTTTAAATTACAGTTGATTGTTTGTCATCTTTGAATAGTAACCATGATTCTTTCCCCCCTCATTTTATCATTTTTCTCTCAATACAAACCCCTCGTGTATCCCAGTACCTTTGTTCACCCCTTGCTCATTGACAAAAGTTAAACAATTTATATGGACTGGATTGCATGAGTCTCATATGTTGTTCAACCAAAATCTATTTCATATTTTTAAAGAGTTGTTATGTATGGTTGTTAAAGGAACTATTTTCTAATCAATTATGCATACAAGAATGAGCTATTCAAATAAAAGGCTGAAAATCAAGGCCCACTATGCCCCTGACAAAGGGAAAGTCACTATTGCCCCTTCTGCATCTTCAAATAATTCTGATAAATCTGTGTCCTCCCACATGCATTGGAAGGATGATTGCCCTCATATGATCAACAATATCATTCTTAAATATTCCACACATATAGCATCAACAAGGGAAGGATTGCCCCACAAACTGGAAAAAATGGATTTTAAGTTTTTTTATTGATGATGGTTGACTTCAGATTTTTGTATGACATGCTTTTGGATATGTTGGTAATATATTTGGAAATAATTGAAAAATTATTGAGATAAATTGGAAAATGTTAGTATGATGATGGGAGTCACAAGGAGGGATGTTTTTCTTAATTAACTAGTATGTTATGATTGTTAAGAGCTAAAGGGAGTCACAAGGGGTCCTACCTACTAGTTATTATTTATTTATAACCCTTATTATGACTATTAATTTTCCCCTTAACTAAAATTTGGTTGAGTCTTTTAATTAACTTAACTAATGAGTTGGTTCAACTACTTCGACCAATTCTAATCGGCTTAAAGGAAAAAGGAAAGGGAGGATAGAAGGAGAAGCATACTAAGGTTTGCTCTTTGAGTTTATGTTGAGATAGTTCAGTTTTCATTCATTCCTTAATTTATCACAAGCCTAATTCTATTTTATTATAGCAGGGTCTTATTGTAGACAACAACATTCAGGGCTGAATTATATCATTCAGACACTTTTTTTTTCAAAGGTGTTGATCTATCTTTGATAGTCTATGTAGACTTGTTTGTTTGTGAATTATTTTTCATGAATGGCAAATGTTATTGTGTAGAGTCGAGTGGGCAACAGTCTGTGGCAAGCTGATCCATATTTTAGAGTTCAATTTTGGTTTTCTGTCAGAGGTCCTTTTGTAAGTTCCATCGGGGATGTCTAAGTTTGACTTTGGTTCAAAATTTCTATATGATATTTTGTAAAGAAAATGATTCTTTAGTGAATTGGAATGAAATAAAGGATTTCTTTATGTCTCATATGTCTTGATTATCATATTGGTGTCTTATGTATGTATTTACACTTGTTTTCAACAACTATTATATTCAGAAAATCATATTAAAATGAATTTTCCAGCAAGATTTTATTTGTGAAAAAGACTAGCCAAACGCACGTGTAATTGATACTTGTGAGTTAGGATTTTATTTTTTATGGCTATAAACCTAGGGTGACATTCCCGTCTATTTTTCTTTAGCCAAGAAGAATCTGAAAATGCTTGAGTAAGATCATTTCATATATTTTCCTCAACATTTATTTGGCGACCATACTGGGGAGATCTTCGATATCTCTCTGGTTAATTTTTATACTTGATTTTCATCAATACATCTATTTTTCGGATATTGATTCCTTGATTGTTTTATTTCTTAATGATTGTGCATGTTGCAAGGAATCCCAATATTGAGCCCAGTCTTCAAGATCACACCAACATTGCTTTGAACTTGTTTAACACCATTTTAGACATTGCCAATACCCGTGCTAAGATTAACCATTCTTGGGAAGAAATTGAATGAGATATCAGTGCTCAAGAACGATTGGAAGATAGACGTAGATAACCTAGAAATCAGCAATGACCTTCTTGTTTCTTCAATTTTGGCATTTCTTTCATGTCCTTAGACTCTCGTGCTTCTAGAAGAAGAAGAGGCTTATCACCTAAAATCAATCCTATTGCTGAAATAGGAAGAAGGAACGTTGTGTTATCTACCCAACAAAGTGCTCTAAGGAGAACTTTGTTCAATTCATCCAGTTCATCTTTCTTTCCCTCGCCTATCATCCACAAGAAGGAATTTAGTGGTGGCTCTGGTGGAACTAGAGGTGCTTCCTCCTCTCAGGCTTCATCTTCGTTAGTGATTGTTAGCTTATAAAGCCACCATATCCCTGTCCAATCTACCACAAATCCCACCAAAGTCATTAAAAAATTTAGGGGCTACATTTTAGAGATTAAAAATGTAACCTTAGTTTTTTGCAGTCATCCTGAAATAAGGACAACCCTCAACATTCAGGTAATTGATATGTTGATAAGTAATTACTCAATCATATTGGGAAGATATTGGAAATCCTTAATGGGTGGATGCCTCTCACTCGACAGAACACATTTATCGGTTCCTCGAAACCAAAAAAACATTATAGTCCTTAGAGAAGGAAGGATATCAACTTACATAGAGAGTGTCCCACAACCTAACATAAACTATATCGAAGAGGAACTAGGAGTGTATTCCATCTTTGTTGAGGAGGATAACATTCCCATGGAACAAATCAATTTAGATGATGGTATGTGGCACATGCACTTTGATGGTTCATGCTCTAACAAAGGTAACACAGCTGGCATTATCTTGATTTCTCATGTAGGAAAAATCCATAACTTTTCTTACAGGCTGGAGTTTGCTTGCACTAACAATGTCATCAAATTTGAAGCTTTATTATTAGGCATTGAGAACGCCTATAATCTTGGTTGCGGTCACCTTTCAGTTTTTGGGTATTCCGAGCTTGTTGTGAATCTTGTATGTAAAATTTACCTTCCTAGCAAAAAGTTAATGAAACGATACACCCAAACTGTTTGGGCGCTTATCTCGAACCTTTTATCTTTCAACATCACTCATGTCAAGAGGGAGTTAAACTCGATGGCTAATTCGTTAGTTGTTTTTGCAGCCTCTCCTAATCGGCAACTTCTGCCACACAGAACTGATTGTACTTTCCAATCTCTGTATCGCCCACATATCCCCGACAATATAGAATCTTGGCAGGTCTTCCCTAATGATGAGAGCATTTGTGCTTTTATTCAAAATGAACCTTTTAAGCCTAAGGAGATTATATCCATAGAAGATAACAAGATTCCTAAAGGCTTGAATCCTCTAGAGAGTTCATTTTCTTCGAGTGAGTAGGAAACAAGGAAAAACGGAAAGAAGAGGAGTCGAAAAGGAAGGTGGGTGAAACCATCTCCTTGAACATTGGGACACCCGAAACTCCAAAGAATGTTAAAATAGGTGCTAAATGTTCAGATGAAGAGAAAGTGAAGTTTTCCAAGCTGCTTGGTGAATTTCAAGATGTTTTTTCTTGGTCTTATGAGGATCTTCGTGGTTTTGATCCTGGTCTTATACATCATTCCATTCCCATTAAGGAAGGCATAAAACTAGTTAGGCGAAATAAAAGACCTATTAACCCCGTGCTAGAAGAAACCATTTGAAAGGAGTTGGAAAAACTCTTGAAGGCTAGGATCATCTTTCCAGTCAAGTATTTTGAATGGGTTTCAAATTTGGTTCCTGTTCGGAAAACAACTGGTCATATCAGATTATGTGTTTATTTGAACGCATTAAATCGAGATAGTATAAAAGATCACTTCCCTCTCCCTAACATGGAAATGATTTTGCAGCAAGTTGTAGGGTCACAAATGATGTCCTTACTTGACGGTTTTTCCGGTTACAACCAGATCAAAGTAAAAAGGGCAGACAAATATAAAACCACCTTTATTACTCATTGGGGTACTTTTGCTTATGAAGGTATGCCTTTTGTCTTATCTAATGCAGGTGCCACCTTTCAAATAGCTATACAAATAGCTTTCGACGATTTGATCGACAAGATCATTCAGATCTACCTTGATGACTTAACGGTGCATTCTAGAATCAGATCAGATCATTTCGATCATATGAGAAAAATTATCATGCAATGTAAGAAATTTGGCATTTTTCTAAATCCTTCCAAGTCCATTTTCGACGTCACAGAGGGAAAGCTCCTTGGACAAATCATCTCCAATTCAGGAATAAGCATTAATCTGGAAAGGATTGTTGCTATCCTTAATCTGCCTACTCCCACTTCCAAAAAGGAGGTTCAAGATTTTATGGGGGTTATTAACTTTGTCTGTAGGTTTGTTCCAGATTTTGTTGTGATGGTCAAGCCAACTCATAATCTGCTTAAGCAAGATCGTTCTTTTTCTTGGACATGTGTTTAAAATCTGCAACGTTTTCAGCTTTGTCAACTTCAAAAAATTCTATAAATTATAATATTCATCCGTTAGATTCAAAATTATAGTCATAATAAAATAGAGTCATTTTAGATTGTTGCAGTATATTTCGTTTCTTAAAAACATAAGTTTAATAATAGATACATTGTTGTAGAAAAAATTTACTCATTATCATTCCTTTCATGTTTAAGGAACACACTGTGAAACAATTGTCAAATTGACATATCAACTCGTGATAAAAAAAAATTGAAAAATAGTCATTGGAAAGATAACAAAATTCTTCATAAGTTTTTTTTTTACTGTAAAGTGAAATTATAAATAAAAAAAAATACTTTTGTATGCCGGAAGTTGAAGAACTTGTGAAAATACAGTTTTTTTTCTCATAAAACAAGCAAAAGTGTAACCCATCTTCATGATTTTACCCAACTACGTCTTGAATCTGCAAGATAGGTCATCATAGGAGACTTATTATTTAAAATATATGCTAATGGTGTGTTGTTTAGCTGTGTAAACAATGAAGACGCACATAAACTGTTGCAAGAAGCTCATGGTTCTTCAAGTTCTGTCATTCATGTAGGAGGTCATTTTTCTGCAAAAGCCACTACTTTCAAGATAATTAGAAAAGGATATTATTGGTCTTCAATCTTTCGTGACTCTTATGTTTTTTTTATATCTTCTGACAAGTGCCAAAAATTTGTTGGGAAAGAACACCTTTCAGCCATGCCATTACAATCTGTCCTAGTAGAGTGGTGATACTACATGTTCATCAATTAGTAGAAGACATTAGATTCTTCTAGTTAAAATACTTGGCAAAATGATCGAATTGTCAAGAAATCAGGGAATGTTCAGATATTGCAGTTGTTCATTTCCATATCTCAACTCTCTTCCAGATCATTTCAGATGAACCATTCAGCATCCAAATTGGTAGTTTTTCAAGTAGTTCTTCATTGAGGCTTAGCTCAAGAGTTTCACTATGAAGACTTGGAATTGATACCAGTTTATGCTTTATCACTCGTATTATTGATCGGACTTGTCTAAATTGTCACCTATATTTGTATTATTCATTTAGGATATTAGTAATATGTCCTCAAGTGATGACTAATGAGTTATTTAAGATTGTCTAGCCTAGTCATCATGCATGATTTTAGGATCTAGAGAAAATCTCTCTATGAGGTGGCATCACCCATTGTACTATAAATATGTACCATTGGTGTGAATACAAATGAGTGTTGTCTAGTGAGCCTTTTCTGCCATGTTGTTGTTCTTGTTTATGTTTTATCACTAAATATATGTCAGCAATGGACGCTTTGATGAATCGGTTTAGACCTTCCGCCATAATGATAAAAAGGAAGGGTGGAAATGGATCCCCTTGTCGAATGTTCCATGAGGGCGAGAAGGGGAAGGGAGGGACGCCATTGATCAATATAGAGAAGAAAGTGGAGGAAGTGAGGTTGATAATCCAGTCTACCCAAGCAAGTGCAAAACCAAAAGTAAGAAGAGTAGATTTCATGTAAGCAAAGCTTAATTTATCAAAAGCTTTGGAAAGATATAACTTTAAGAGCATACATAGAGTACCCATGCTTTGAAGGGAATGGATGAATTCATGAGTGAGGATGAAACTATCAAGAATTTATCTTCCTTCGACATAACTTGACTGCTCAAAAGAAATAATGAAGGGAAGGAGCGGTTTAAGGCGACGAGCGATCACCTTCGTTAGAAGCTTATAAATTACATTACAAAGAGCGATTGGCCGAAAATGCTTAGGATGAGAAAATCACTCTTATTTAGGGATGACAGTGAGGAAGGTTGCATTTAAAATAGGGAGAACCTGACCAGAATTTCGAGAGTCCTCAATGAGTTCCCATACTTCCTCATGAATCATGGGACAACAGTAATGAAAAAAATCCGTCGTGAAGTCGTTAGGTCTAGGAGATTTTCCTTCTGGAGTTTCATGGAGCACCTGGCCCACTTCCTTGATCATGATCAATCTCAACAAGGCTTCATTATGTTCCTGAGTTATGTTGGCCGGTATGTGCTGAGTGATTTTTTCAATGGAAGGTGATCTATCGCCTAGGGGTTCTGACAACAGATCTTGATAGTAGGACACTAGTTGTTGCTCAAGGTCCTCATGATTTTGGAGGATTTGGCCTTGATCTGAAACTAGGTGTGAGATAAGGTTGATGTGCCTACACTGGACCATTGAACAGTGAAAGAACTTGGTATTTTGTTCCCCCTCTTGAAGCCATTGTATCCTGGGCTTTTGCCTCCACAAGATCTCCTCTTGAGAATGCCTTCGATCCAGATGTTGTTTGATCAATGTTTCCTGCTCTTTGAGTTTCTCTGTGAGGCCTTGATTTTTTATTTGAATCTGAAGGAGTTTCATTTGATCGTTGAAACTCCTTTGGGCTGCGAAAATGTTTTTGAAGTTTTGTTTGTTCCAAAGCTTGAGGCATTGCTTGAAGTTTTTTAATTTCTGTTGAAACTGGAACATTTTGGAACCCTGATGGATGGTCACTTCCTTCCATCGAGTAGGGGCCATGGATTGGAATTCCAGATGAGTGATCCAAAATTTCTCAAATCTAAAACGTTTGCACCCAGGAGAGTTGGGGATATTGATCCATAGTTGAATGGGTCAATGGTCGAAATTGTAGGCATCAAGGATACTAGCATCTAGCGAGAAACGATCCAACAAAGGGATTTCGAGATGAGGAAGCGGTATAAACGACACGCGACATGTTGGGACCCTAAACGTTGGTTCAACCAGGTGAAGAGGCCATTGTGGGTTTCAAGGTTAATGAGAAATAACTTGTTGATTAAGGATTGAAAGTGTCCACTCTCCCTCTCGAGTATACAGATCCCTCTTATTTTGTCCTCAAGATTGTAGACCATGTTGAAATCACCTCCAAGTATCCATCTTTGATCTTCAATGAAGGTACCAAGCCAGTCCATATTTTGAATGAAAGTGAGCTTGTCCCTTTGATTAGTGGGGTCATAAACATTGGTGAGGAATCTCGTCCTATTGGAGCCAATGAGTCTGTATTCCATTGTGATTGTCCATCTGGTAGTGAATAATTTCTCCAAGAGCATAGAACTAGGGTTCCAGAGGATATCCAAACCACCGGCCATGCATGTTGCATCAATGCTCATCATTTTCCTTTGCCTCCAACAACGAGAGTTTTTTTTTCCATCTCTTCACCTGCACATTTTGTTTATTCAAGAAACAGAATGTCATGTTGTTCTTCTATTATGTGATCTCGTAGAAGCCTTTGCTTTCTATGACCATTGAGTCCCCAGATATTCCATGAGATGAGATTCATGATGATGATGGGGGGGAGAGGGGGAAAGTTGTCAAAGATAAGTTGAATCTAACCTGTATTCACCATGAAATGACCAATTTCCTGTATGATTTGTTGGGTGGATTTTCTACCTCTTTTCTTTTCATTCTTCTGAAGTTTGCATTGATCTTTCTGTTGATTACGATGGATACCTAGTCCAGAATTAGATCTAGCCGAGGAGCTTGCTGAGGATTTGAGGAATACCTTATGAAATTTGTGCAGCTGATCTGGGGGGATGGTATATAGTTCATTTTTTTTATATGCTTGTTCCATATGCATCAAGTCCACTCATTCCATGTCATGTTCATCTAAGTCCATTTCGTCATCTCCTTCTTCGAGGTTGGATGCTTCACTATCCTTGATGTGGGAAGGGGAAATATGATGTATATTCTCCAAGATAGGGGTATTCGTTGCTTTTCCTTTTGGGTTACATTGGGTTGCAATATTTTGAGGGGGAATCTGCGGTTCAACCATGTCCTCTATAAGTTGTTGAAGGGAATCAAAAGAGTTGCTTGAGGGTGGTTCCTTAGTTGCAGGTGTTATCATTTTCCTAGCCACTTGACGACGTCGTCCAACCACTTGTATGAAGTCATCTTTTGATTTGTTTTCTTTAGGGTTGTCGTCCTTGCTTGCAATGTTGAGAGGGAAATCTCTAAACAGATGTCCATGTTCATGACATTTTCTACAACAAAAAGGTATGTGCTCATAATCAATACTTTGAGAGCAGTCCTCATCATGGTATTCGAGGGCTATGGAGCCTGAAAGGGGTTTGGAAATATCAAGATAGACGCAGATGTGAGAATAAGAAGTGTACCTTTTCTTCTTGGTTTCCTCTTAGGACTTGACATAAACCCCAATGGTGTTTCCAATGCTGACAAGGATCTCTTCTAACTAGAACTCCTATGGCAAGGAATGAAGTCGGATCCATATTGGTGCATGCATGAAATATTCTTTTTCATGGATGAACTTCTCCGTCCAAAAGCGCAAGAAGAGGCCGATTGAGTTGAAGAAATATGGTCCCACATCAAAGATGTGGTTTTGATCTTCTAGGTTATGAAAGATGATGGTGAAAAAACCCTTGGAGCCTAGTTGTAAGTCATAATGACCTTTGGGTTTCCACCATCGGTGTATCCATTTGACGAGCTCACATTCAGAAGGCCATAGGCTTATTAATTTTCCTACCATAGCATAATCCCTCATATATTGTTTTTTCTCTTCGATTTTGGGCATGCTTACCACATATTTCGGTGATAACGGTGCCTGAGGGATGCATTTCCCAGGTTCCCAAGGACAAGCCACTTTTTCTTGAGCTAGTCCTGGGTCAATCTCCATAGATTTTCCTTTTGTGGCACCTTCAGAGAAAAACTGAGAACGGAGGTCAAGGGGAGGTTCAAAGAACGGTCGATAAAATCCATTGCCAGTGTTTTCATGTGCAACAAATTAGATGTAGGAGGCTCATCGTGTCCCTCCCTCATGTGGAATCATGGCTCGCCCCAACCCAAGGTGACTTGGTGCAGTAGAGAGCCAAGCAGAAAACTCTTGTTGCAAAACCTAATTTTTTTGCAATGTTTGAATAATATTTTGAATATAATATGTAATGTTGAATAATTGAGTTACTTCTATTGGATAATGGAACATGACATTTTAATGAGATGATTTATTACATAGTGACACAAGTTTACTGTTATTTGATGTGCTACAAATAGGAGTGATTGGATACAATACAAGTCAAATAACTAGTGACCATGTATACTTTGTGGGAGCTCACACCCACAAGATATTTTCATCATGACTTATAATTATGAGTGTTAACAGTCATATACCAAGTAAGTTTGCATAGGTATATATAGCCTTCCCTTCTATATTTGAACCCTTGAACTCCAAGGAGGAAACACATGTTCTTAACCATTAGGCCCACTTAGGTTATATTTATTGTATAGAGTGTATATATTATAATAATGTCGTGCAAGGCACTGCATAATGTTTTACTCTATGAATGAGTGAAAAGGTTTAATCCAATCAACATGGAAAATTAGAAAAACATGTAACACATGTCATTATTGTTTATTGTGATAAGTGTAATAGAAGAGGCATTGTCTAAACGTTTTTCTTTTTGGTATTTTCAAGGGGATCTGGCCATACAAATTTCTTGTTTAAATTGCATTTCTAAATAAATAAATGGATTAAAAAACACACTTAATATTATACAAATTTAACAAAATTAACCCAATAATATCCCAACTCGTCGAATTTTTTATTTCTAGATGTTGATTATAAGGTTTTTGAGCAACTTTTTGAATTTGTTGTTTTGAGGTCACAGTTCTCGTTAAGTCGGTAACTTTATTCGGTAACTTTATTTATGTAGGTTTAATCTCATTGTCTCTTGTGTTTACTTTTTTTCACTTATATTTATATAAATATTGTTTGTTTTGTTGTTTATGTTGATTAAATACATTACAAGTGGTATTAGATCTCTTTCTTAAACCATCACATGCCCAAATTTTTGAATTTTTTTAGGCTAGAGACAAGTGTCTTCAAACATAAATATCTAGCATTTAGCAAGTAAACCTACAATTGGGGAAGAATACATGTGGTGAATAAAAATGGCATCCCTTGGTTGAACACCCTTGTAACCTCTCATTCGAGCATCAAACTGAATATACCTACAAATTTGATCTCCCACATAACCTTTCGAAAGCAATCTAGGAGTACGTGAAATAAACTTACATAGTTGTCTTGACCATATTATTGCTATAGGACACTGAGAACAACCCTTAAGGAGATCACTAGCATACCAAGTAATTGAGTACTACAGATAAGAGTATGAGCTATCCTCCTTAGTGAGTGTCTCCTTAGTGAGTGTTGTGAAAAATTCAACCAAATACTATTGTTAGGAACCCGCAAGTATATCATAAAGCTATATCACTCGATACTAATTTTTCCAAACTCATATAAATAATATAGAATAGCATTTATAATTCCAATATAACCTAAAGACTTATAAGACTCACACAATCTCTAATATGAACATAAATATGATATTATTATATAAGATACAAATTTTGCTTATTGTTTTTTAAATTATCGCTAATTATTTTATACAAGCTAAGATGTGCTACTTATCAGTTATATTACACTTATTATGTTGTCTGAAATTATACTTTGGAGTTGCACAGAAACCCAAAACCAGAAATAATGTACTCCACATCAAACCCATCTGAAAGTCCCACACTATTTGAAAATAAATCATGCAATCGCTTGGTCGTTATGGAGATTGAACATGAAGTTGCAAACGTCTATTCAATCCAAAAGAAAATCAAGAAACTACATATTCAATCCAAGAGAAAATCAAGAAACTACATAAAAACAAAAATAAAGAATGTATTATATGCAAAGGTCTGGTAACTCAAGTACCTTTCTGAATATACATTATGAATATAACTCTAGGTATCTCTTTCCTGAATATACATTTTATCCAAATAGAATAAAAACGAGGATACACCTCAATCTTGATGAATTCTTTGTTCTTTATAACGTCGCTAAAATTATATCTGTATGTATCTGTACACTGTAGAATATGGCTGCCGAAGTCTACTGATCATTATTTTCGTCCTCGCATTCAGCTGGATGATCGGATGGGAAGACCGCAATCCACTCTCTGTCTCTGCTTGCGATCCTCGTAGGTGAAGTAACGCGAGTAACGGGAGAGCTTGAAGATGACTGCGAGCCATTTGGTGAACAAGGCCGATGGGCTTCGACGGGAGTCGAAAATGCTCTTCCTGCAGAGGTTCCCTCATCAATCTCTGCAACAATCTGCTTCTGCTTACCCGAAGATGATATAGCTGTTGGGTTCCGCAGATTAAATTCTTCTCCGGAACTTGCACTCAAATTGTCATAGATAGCTGAAGTACTTTCTTCCGAGATTGTAGCCAAAATTGGCTCTATTCTAGCGGATTCAAAAATTGGCAGTACGGGCTCGCCGCTGGTTCCGCAAATAGGACAAGTGGAATTCGAAAGCACGAACATGTCAATACATTGTACATGAAAAGTATGCTGGCAATGCTTCTGCAACGCACACTCATTCTCCTTGATCGCAAACTCACAGACTGCGCAGTCTAGACTATGTCTGAAATACTTCGATTTATAGACAAAGATGGACATAGACCCTATTATCGTCGCAGTATCCAACTTCACATTCCGCACCCATGGCGGTTCCAACTCCACATTCTGCACCCCCGGCTGTTCCAACTCCACATTCTGCACCCTCGGCGGTTCTTCCCCTGTAAACGGAGGACGCTCAGGCGGTTCTT
>JASDQU010291801.1:0-14377 GCA_032191745.1 Picea mariana
AAAATAAATTATTTAAATAATAAATTTAATGGATAAATTACTAAGTGCACAAGTGGTTAGAAGTGGGTTAGCCCTCAAATAAGGAAAGTGGGTTAAGATGGTTAGAAGGTAACCCCTTGAGGAAACTACATGAAAGTATAAATAAGAGGCAAGGGTATCTCATTTTTAATCACACTTGAGAATATTGAATATATACAAGTGACTGAAGTAACCAAAGGATATCTAAGACAAATTTCAGAGGGAAGGTGAAGTAAAGAAGGCTGAAATTCAAGGGAGGATAAATTATTTTGATGATGTTTTCTAAGGTATGTTATTTACAGGTCATCTTAAAATTTTCCCAATAATTATTTTTATAGAATGAGTCAGACCATGGAATTGGGAGACCATTGAAGAAACATATCCAAGTATCTATAATACAAATTTCATCATGTGGGTCTTTGTATTTTTGGAATTACACTTCGTGAAAAATAGGGTTTGTGGCTAGTCCTGAAACTAGTCTAAAATAGGTGTTTCGGGTAAAAAAGTCATAATTTCTTCATAATAGATCCAAATTAAGTAAGACCAAATGTATTGGTTATAGTATAGTCTGTAGTATTATATGTACAATTTTTAGATCCATACAACAAATTTTCTGTGTGCGACACGCTCTACAAGTTCGCTCTCTAGAATAATCTAGAATTCAATAAGGTATGCCTTTTTTTTCTATAAATCCTTTTCTGAGAGGATCCAAGTAGTGAAACCTAGAGGAATTGCATAAAATAAACTGAATAACATTGTGTACTATTTTCAGATCCTTGTTCATTATAGGTACATAGTTAATATTATTCCAATTTAGGGTTGTTGACTAATCCAAAATTAGGCATGTGAGACAAAAGTAAAGTTTGATGAAAATGCTAGTCTCTTTTTGTTAAAGTTAAGGAAGGTTTGCAGGTATGTGATCATATACACTAGGTCTATTACATATTTACAAATCAGATTTGGATGATGAAATTGATGATGGATTTTGGTTGAGGTACATGGTTGATACAAGTAGTTGATGAGTTGGCACATACATGAGGTGTATAGTTGATGATGTTGGTACATCTTGATGAGTCACAACTTATGTGTATTAGATGCATTATTGGTACAGGTTGGTGCATGGTTGATGCACTTTTTTATGGTACATGTTGATTATAGGTTGTTTGGTACAGGTTGGTGCATGGTTGATGCACTTGTTTATGGTACAGGTTGATTATAGGTTGTTTGGTACAGGTTGGTGCATGGTTGATGCACTTATTTATGGTACATGTTGATTACATGTTGTTTGGTATAGGTTGGTGCATGGTTTATGCACTTGTTTATGGTACAGGTTAATTACAGGTTGAGGTATAGGTTGATGCATGGTTCAGGTTATTGGCACAAGTTGTTTGGTGTAGGTTGATTGGTACATGTTTACAACAGTATATCTCACAGTGACAGTGATTCCATCATTCTACTTATACGTTAGGGTGGTTGGATGGGGCAAGGAAATGTGGTTGTAGCCACCTTTCGGTTGTAGTCGGAGAACATAGGGGGTTGTAGCCTCCTTCTGGTTGTAGCCAAAGAATTGAGGAGTTGGAGCTTCCATCATGTTGTAGCTTGAGAAACTAGGGGGTTGGAGTCTCCTTCCAGTTGCAGCTGGAAAACAAAGGAAGTTGGTGCTTCCAATTAATGTAATTCTTAAAGACATATAATAAAAAACATTATGTGGTTTTCTCTCACTTTGGGTTTCCATGTAAAAACACTGGTCTATTGTGTATGTGTATGATTGTTCATTTGTTCATTATTTATTTACTTTGTAATTATTGGATGATAATGCTACATTGATATAACACTTTTTTTATATGGTTAAAAATAATATTATTGATCTATTACTGATTCACCCCCCTTATCAATAATCCAACAATTGGTATCAGAGCAGGTTCCTTCAGAAATTAGTTTAACCACTGAAAGGTAGATCATGGAGAGAAAAAACATGTAGAAAAATGGAATACCATCGTTTGATGGAAAAAAGTATGAATTTTGGAGCAGAAGGATGAAAACATAGATACAAACACATGGATTTGAAATTTGACAATCAGTTGTAGATGGATACAAAGAACCAACAGTTTCATTGACAAATGAAAGAGGAATAAAACTCGAGATAATTCCAAAGCCACAAATGCACTTTTGAATGGTCTTTGTGAATCAATTTATACCAAAGTTATACATTGTAAATCTGCTAAAGAGATTTGAGACAAGCTTCAAAATATTTATGAAGGAGATTCAAAAGTCAAAGCAACAAAACTTCAAACTTACGGAGGTCTGTTCGAACAACTAAATATGAAGGAAGATGAGAATATTGAAGCTTACTTCTTACGAGTTGATGAAACAATAAATGCAATCACAGGACTAGGAGAATAAATTAAAGAATCTGTAATTGTTCAAAAGGTACTAAGATCTCTCCCTATGAGATCTGATCCTATGCTATCAACACTAGAAGAAAGAGCAGATCTAGACTCAATAAGTATGGACGAAATACATGGAATATTCACAACATATGAAATGAGAACTTAACAGGAAAATCCAAATACAAAAGAAGCATCTTTCAAAGCATCCAAAAGGTCAAAGAAAAAGGGAAAGAAAAAGGAAAAATAACATAGCTACAACAATGACATCTCGAAAGATGATGAAGAAATGACCAACTTTGTTAGAATATTGAACAAGGGAACCAATGACAGATACAAAGGTAAGTTTTCATTGATTTGTTTTATTTGTGATGGTATTGGTCATTTTGATAACAAATGTCCTCATAACAAAAATAAGAGGAATGATGAAGATTACTCAAATAACAAACAAAAATATGAAAGCAAAAGAACCACAAAGAAATCTTTCAAGAAAATCTTATGCACCAAAGAAGACATCTCCTCATCAGATGAAGATGAAGTTAGTGACAGTAAGACATAAATAGTTCTATTCATGGCAGTAGAAGACTCTAATAAAGAATACACCGAAGAAGAATATGAAGAGGTATAAGTTGACTACCGAGAAGAATTTTTGTGTTCCATAGAAGTTATAAGAAGAGAAAATAAGAAAAACAAGAAGCTACAAGCAGAACTAGACAAGAAAGAAGACACTCAGGAACTAGAAAAAATAATCACATTAAAAATTCAGCTTGAAGAAGTGAAAAGAATAGAAGAAGTCATGAAGTCTCAGATAATGAAGAAAGAATAAGAGGTTGAGAAGCTTGAATAAGAAGTTGTCACACTGAGAAGTAAAACTGTCAAGCTCAACAAGAATGTTGAAGAGATAGAAACATCCACATCAGTTATAGAGAATGAAGAGAAGCACTCTAGATTGCTAGAAAAAAAGATTGAAGAAAATAAAAAGAGTTATGCAAAAGTACTCAAAGGAAGGAATCATGGTCAACCAGAATCTTACAAAACTATTGAAGATACATCTTCAAGAAGACCGTCCATGTTCAAGCCAAAAACAAGCTTCAATCATGATCATGATCAGTCAAGGAAGAAATTGAGAAGGACTACACCATAAAGAATATCACTCACTCCTAGGTATGAAAATTTATTTTATGGTCATTGTTTTTATTGTACTAATTTTGGACATAAGGTTGCATATTGCAGAGATTATAAAAGAAATGTTCAAGCAATAAATGCCTATTTGGCCCTACGTAACATTAAATGTCACAAATGTCATAACTATGGACACATAGCTAGTGATTGTAGAAGCATGATCGATAATTCCATGAAATAGAACACTGATATCATATATAAGAAAGTATGGATAAGAAAACACGAAGAACAGTTGAACAAATACCAGGTCCAAGAGATTGCAAGATTGACAATAAAACAAGATGAAGAAAATTCTATAGAGAAAAAGAAATATGTCATATATATAAATGTTTGGAAAATAACTGAAAGAAAAAAAGGGCAGGTAAATAAGGAATAGGTTCAAGAGATTGTGCTTTCAGGAATTGTAGTGAAATATGAATCCACATACAGAGAGAAATAATTCAGAGCTCGGAGAAATGTTGAATCTATCAATGAAGATGATGATGAATACATCCGAGCAGGAATTGTTCTGATCCATTTGGATTAGAGAGTCCTAGGTAATATGAATACTAGATAGGGGGATTCTATGCAGTAGTTGTGATAGACCAAATAACCATCCTTCGAGCAACTTGCAAAGTTTGAGTAGACAAATCTAGAGCAGTTAGTTAGTTGAAGTACAATCAATTGTAGTAGTAAAGAATTAATGATAGTATAGTGATAAATGGGTCAACATTATGGACATATGTGCAGTAGAGTCAGTGGAACAAATTTACAAAGAAGAAGAAAAAGATGAAGAAGGGTTCAGAAAGAGGAAGTGCAGACAACAAACTCTACATCAAGGTTAAGCCAGGAATTTGAAAAGGATATGCAGAATGAATTTGAAATGTCATTACTTGGAGAACTATCCTTCTTTTTGGGTCTTTAGATACGTCAAATCAACCGATGAATTTTTATTTCTCAAATTAAGTATATCAGTGAAATGATAAAGAGGTTCGGAATGAAACATTCCAAACCAATTACCACTCCTATGCAAACCAGTTGCAAGATGAGCAAAGATGATGATTCAAAGTCTACATACCAAAGACAATACAGGTCAATGATTGGTAGCTTACTATATGTGACAACATCTAGAGAAGATTTAATACATAGACAGTTGGACATGTGGCACTATTTCAAGCAACACCAAAGGAATCACATATATTAATAGTGAAGAGGATTTTTAGATATCTCAAAGTGACGGCAACGCAACCCCTTCACCACCCGTAGGCCGGAAGGTCCACGCGCACACATGATCTTCTCTCTCTCTCGGACCGAAGAACACTAACCGGTCCTTCTATTTCCCTATAGGGAAATCTGCACCCACAGATCTCTTCGCGCGATCCCCCTTTCTTTACTTATCGGGGAATCGAAACTCATGACTTCGTGAGTCCAAAGGTTGAGCGCTACACTCTCGAATCCTCGAGACTCGATACCTTAGTCAACGCTGAACTTTTTCTTTTACCCTGTCGGAACTTTCTCTATCGGGATCTCGGCACTCACAGTGTCAAGCAACTCAGTTCTCCGACTCCCGAGTCCCGATGTACCGAAACTCCAATGAGCTCACAGCTTTGAATTTTCAATGGTCCCATCACCTCGTCGAGATTTCGGACTTCGCGGGATCACGAATCCTGATGTCCAATGTTTGGGATTTCTCGCCACGAAACCCTGATAGCTTGCACCACCTATCCTCCACTCGCCAACTCAGCTGTGGCCCACACTACTTACGCACCCGTCGGAATATCGCGTATCACAATATCGCGATTTTCGTTGCAATATTTTGGAGTCTCAACCCACGAAACCCCGATGTGCCGATCCCACGAATGATCCAACGATCCTGGCTGGCTTGGATCAACGACTCTGTCTATCCTGAGCTTAAACCTTCGGGAATTCATCACTGTATCTTCCCTGCATCTCTGTGAGATCTGACGACCCACGGGATGTCATGAATTCTCTTCGGAGAATACCGACCGTCTATCTTTCCTGATGAATTCTGCGAAATGAACCAAATACTCTTCTTCGAAGACTTGTCCAACTACGCACTACTTGCGACGCTTCTCACCACCTTCAAGGCACAACCCCTCTACACTATCCTTCAACAAATAGAAGGGCCTATCCCTCTTGAGCTTCTCCAACTCTGAATCCTTTAGAGAACCTTGCACGCACTCCTTGCAGTAGACATTCAACAACTTCAAAGTGTTGAATTTCTTTGAATCTGCGCACGCCTGCAGCAGTAGTCCTTCAATACTTCACACTTTGCTCAGACTTATGACTCTGAGATTTAACTTGGCCTGCGCACTCCTTGCATGGCTCCTATGCCCAACTACACTTTTTGGGTGAATGAGAACAAAAGTCTAACTATTTGAGCTTCAGAGACGCAACCCTGAATTCTTGTCAACGCACTCCTTGCGGACACCTTCACTGCACTCCTTGCAGGAATTCTTACTCAGACAGAGAAACAATTGAAACTCATTCCTCCTTCCTCTTAGACTTCAGATTCAAACATGAAATAATATACACATCATATAAAAGCAAATGCATAACATGAAGCAAACATTCATGAGCATATCAACATCAATACACAGAGAACTGACACAAAACCATGAATTTGAATCAAACTCTTCTATTAATTCAAATGTTTGTACATGGGTGTTCTTACACAACTCTCTGCTTCTTCTCTGATCATCTGCTTCATAATCTTCCTGAATAATATTACAATGCACAATGAGGGTGTCTATATCCCGTTTCCCCCTTGCATTCTAAAGCTATCAAATATAGAATTAAATTCTATCTACTTTTCATTAACTATCTTAAATGTCGTCTACCTACTAAGGACGAGAGAAATCCGCTCAAGGTCCATTACATTATACAAGTGTGCTTCATTAAACTTCCATATTAATGTTCACGCAACAACTTCGAAGGTGTTTTCAAAATTTGTGCTGGCCTATCCAGCTATCTTCCGCTTCCACGTTGGCTTGCTTGATGTGTTGGCGATGCTCCTGCATCATACTCCCTCGCTTGAAAAATTTCATGGGCTCCTGTCCATGAGATCCTGCATGGTCTGTCCATGCTTCTGTATTTCTGCTTCAGTCTCCCAGCTGGCATCTTCAACTGGATGATTCTTCCATTTGACCAGATACTCGAAGTATTCTTTTCTTCTCGTCTTCTTACCAACCCTCTTGTGCAGTATGCATTCCATCTGTGGCTTCTCTGCAACTGGCATCTGTTTCATCCATTGGATCACTGGCTACTCAGTTCCAGTCCCTGCTCCTTCAGATTTATATGGGTACAAATCTGAGATATTGAATATCGGAGAAATTCCGATCCCATCGGGTAATTTAATTTCATAAGCATTTGTCCCAATTTTCTTCAAGACCTTACATGGCTCGATTTTCTTCATTTTCATCTTGTTATAGGTTCCTCTCAAAAACCTTTCATTCCTCAAGTGTGCCAGAACCAGATCACCAACTTCAAACTGGAGTTGTCTTCTGTGCTGATCGGCTCTACGCTTATATTCCTGACTTGAATTCTGCAATCGCTCCTTCACCCGGCTGTGAAGTTTCTTCATCACCTCTGCGAATTCTTCTGCACTAGCGCTCCTAGTAGTAGTCTGTTCTGAATCCCTCAGTTCAGAAATTCCTCTCAGCTGCTTCCCATAGACAACCTGAAATGGACTCTGTCCTGTGCTCCAATTCACTGAGTCATTGTATGCAAACTCTGCCTGTGGTAATATGTGGTCGCATTGGGTGTGGTTCTCTGTCACCAAGCTTCTTAGCAAGTATCCTAGACTTCTGTTGACCACTTCTGTCTGTCCATCCATCTGAGGATGATAAGATGAACTAAATGCCAAGTTAGTTCCCATCTTCTTCCATAAGGTCCTCCAAAAATGCCCTATGAATTTAGTGTCTCGGTCTGAAACAATGCTCCTTGGCAGCCCATGAAGTCGAATGACCTCTTTGAAGAACAAGTTCGTGATGTGAGTCGCATCACTAGTCTTCTGACATGGAATGAAGTGTGCCATCTTGGAAAATCTATCCACTACCACAAAGATTGAATCAACACCTCTTTGTGTTCTTGGAAACCCCAATACAAAATCCATGCTTATCGCATCCCACGACCTCTCTGGTATGGGCAATGGTTGATAGAATCCTGCATTCTGCTTCCTTCCTTTCGAATGCTGGAAAATTCTACATCTGTCAATGAATCTCTTGACATCCGCTCACATCCCTGGCCAAAAGTATGATTCAATCAGCTTCGCGAATGTTTTGTCATGACCAAAGTGCCCTGCTAATCCTCCGCTGTGTTTCTCCTTCACCAGATTCTCCCTCATGGAGCATTTCAGAATACGCAGTTGATTGCCTCTGAACAACAATCCTTCTTGGATCATATACTCTATCCAAGGGCTTCTGTCTCTGAGAACTGGACTCTCAGCTACTTCATATGCTTCTCCAAAATCCTGATCATCTACGTACATGTCCCTGAGATCATCAAAACCCAACGTTTTGACTCGGAACTCCTGCAACAGCAAACACTTCCTGCTCAAAGCATTAGCAACTTTGTTAGCAGTACTAGAAATATTTTTTATCACAAAAGTGAAATTCTGCATATACTCAACCCATTTGGCATGTTTCTGATTCAACTTCTCCTGTTGAGTGACAAACTGTAGTGCATGATTGTCACTGTACAAGACAAATTATTTCGGGATCAAGTAATGCCTCCATTTCTTCAACGCCTGTATGATAGCATACAACTCCTTATCATAAGTGGAGTACTTGAATTTTACCTCATTCAGCTTCTCGCTGAAATATGCTATCGGTCTGTCTTCTTGACTCAAGACCGCCCCAATCACAAATCCGCTTGCATCACATTTCACTTGAAATGTCTTCAGGAAATCCGACAACACAAAAACTGGTTGTTCTGTAATCTTCCTCTTCAACAATCTGAAGCTCTTCTCAGCCTCTTCTGTCCACTGAAAAGACTTATGCCACTTCTTCACTGTATCCATCATTGTTGCGCTAATTCCACTGAAATTCCTGATGAATTTTCGGTAGAAACTAGCCAATCCATGAAAAATTCTCACCTAAAATATGCTCTGCGGTGATGGCCAATTCTTGATTACCTCCACCTTATCTGGATCCATCCTCAACTCATTTGCTGAAACAACAAACCCTAAATAAATGAGCTATGTCTTCATGAATGAAGACTTCTTCATATTTATCAACAACTTCTCCTGCTGTAGTCTCTACATCACTGTAGCCAAATGCTTCAAGTGTTCTACTATTGATTTACTGTAAATCAGTATGTCATCCAAATATACAATGACAAATTTCCCGATGAACTCCCTCAGGACTTCGTTCATCAACCTCATGAAGGTACTTGGCACATTTGTTAAACCAAACAACATAACAAGCCATTCATACAAACCCTCATTTGTTTTGAATGTTGTCTTCCATTCATCACCTTCCCTCATGTGAATCTGGTGATATCCACTTTTCAAATCAATCTTTGAAAAATATTTTGCTCCGCTCAAGCAATCCATCAGATCATCCATCCTTGGCAATGGAAATCTGTACCTGATGGTTATCTTATTGATCACCCTCAAGTCAGTACACATCCTCCAGCCTTCGTCTTTCTTCGAACTGAGCACTGTTGGAACATCACATGGACTCAAGCTTTCCCTGATTAAACCTTTGTCCATCAAATCCTGGACTTGCCTCTTAACTTCCTCATTCTCTTGCGGTGTCAATCTGTACGCGGATTTATTTGGTAAACTGGCTCCTGGTATGAGATCAATATGATGACTCACACTCCTCATCAGTGGTAATGAATGAGGTAATTCATCCACTATGATGTCAGCGAACTCTTCCAGCAGTTCCTGAATTTCCTCTGTCAAATCATCCACTCTTGTGCTAGTCAGAACAATCTTCGATTTTCTGACCACAAAGAATTGTGTATCCTCCTTCTTATTCACCTCTGTAAGAATTTCCTTCCCACTCATGAGAAGTACTGTGTTTCTTACTTCCGGCTTCACCTCCTTATCCTTTATCGGAAGTAGCATGTGTGTCCTCCCATTATTCTCCAGGGTGTATGTGTTCATTCGCCCATCATGAATCAAGTTTCTGTCATATTTCCATGGTCTACCCAGCAATAGATGACAAACATCCATGGGAATAACATCACAAAAAATCTTATCATTATATCCTCCTATCTTGAATTCAACCAAGCATTTTTTAGTAACAGTTACCTGGTGTCCTTTTTGTAGCCATGAAACTCTGTATGGGCTTGGATGATCAATCGTCTCCAGCTCCAGCTTCTCTACCATCTCTGTAGATATGAGATTATCTGTGCTACCACTGTCTACAATGACCTTGCACACCCTGTCCTTGGTCTTGAAAGCAGTCCTGAAAAGTCTGGTCCTTTGGAATGAACTCTCCACCTCCTTCTCGGGTGTCAAAAGGACTTTTCGCATCATGAGCGATCTTCCGCCTTCTGCATCTTTTGCCTCAACATCCCACCTCTGTGCTTTGGCGATGTGAGATTCTCCAATGTCCTTCATTTTCTCTGGACACTCATAAGACTTGTGCCCATTATTTCCACATGTGAAGCACGTAATGACTCCACCTCTTCCTCTTCCTCTGCCTCTAGTGCGAGGAAAAGTGTTGTTGTCAACATAATCTCCTCTCTGCTCATTATGCTGCCCTCTCTGTTCATTATATTGCCCACGCTATGAACTTCCACCTCTCTTTGTACGAGTCTGAGGTTTCTTCCATTCCTCCTTGGGCTTCTGGTATTTTTCCTGGGAAACTTCTTTGCCTCTGGGCTGACTTCTGCCTCGGCCCCTCTGACTCTTCTTTCATCTCAGCTTCTCTTATGCTTTCAGAGCCATCTGATAAGCATCTTCCATTGTTCAGATGGTTACCATGCTCATCTCATCCTGTATATCATATCTCAAGCCATTCATATATCTGGAAACCTTTTTATCATCACTCTCCCGATGACCTGCCCTGATGTTCAGTCTATAGAATTCCTCAGTGTATTCTTTCACTGTCATCAACTTCTATCTCAGGTTCTGCATCCTCTTGAACAGATAAATTTGATAATCCCTGGGGATGAATTTCGCCTTCATCTTCGCGATCATCCTGTCCCAGATCTTGATCTTCTGCTTGCCCTTGCAACATCTGTTAGCTTGTTGCTCATCTCACCACAATGTTGCATGTCCTTTCAAGCATGTGACAGTGTGCTTGACATTTTTGTCCTCTTCGACATCTTCATAGTCGAAGTATGTATCCAGAGCTCTAATCCAGTCTAGAAGATCCTCTGCATCCAAGTTTCCCTCGTAAACTGGAATATCCATCTTTTCTCTTGCACCCATTCTGGCAATAGCTTTGATCAAACGCTCGTTTGATGCATCTTCAGCTGCAACTTCTTCTTCGCATTCAGCCTCAATATCTCTCTCGGAATCACTCAGATCCCCCACACTAGCTATGCATCTTTGCGCTGTCTCCATATCTTTGAGTCTTGCTCATAGATCACGCATTTGTCTCTCCATAACTGGATCTGCTATCTGCCTGCCTCTTCTTCTCTGCACCTCCCTATTCTCTGGATTGGGTGAGTGTCTTTCTCTTCTCGACAACATGGTGAATTCTCTCCCTTCTCTGCTACAAAAAGCAAAGAATCTTTCTGTGCTCTGATACCAAACTGACGGCAATGCGGCCCCTTCACCACCCGCAGGTCAGAAGGTCCATGCGCACACAGGATCTTCTCTCTCTCTCAGCCCAAAGAACACTAACCGGTCCTTTTATTTCCCTATAGGGAAATCTGCACCCACAGATCTCTTCACGCGATCCCCCTTTCTTTACTTATCGGGGAATCGAAACTCGCGACTTCACGAGTCCAAAGGTTGAGTGCTGCACTCTCGAATCCCCGAGACCCGATACCTCAGTCAACGCTGAACTTTTCCTTTTACCCTATTGGAACTTTCTCTATCGGGATCTCAGCACTCACAGTGTCGAGCAACTCGGTTCTCCGACTCCCGAGTCCCGATGTACTGAAACTCCGATGAGCTCGTGGCTTTGAATTTTCAACGGTCCCGTCACCTCGTCGGGATTTCGGACTTCGCGGGATCGCGAATCCTGATGTCCAATGTTCGAGATTTCTCACCACGAAACCCCGATAGCTTGCACCACCTGTCCTCCACTCGCCAACTCAGCTATGGCCCACACTACTTACGTACCCATCGGAATATCACGTATCGCAATATTGCGATTTTTGTTGCAATATTTTGGAGTCTCAACCCATGAAACCCCGATGTGCTGATCCCACGAATGCTCCAACGATCCTGGCTGGCTTGGATCAATGGCTCTGTCTGTCCTGAGCTTAAACCTTCGGGAATTCATCGTTGTATCTTCCCTGCATCTCTGTGAGATCTGACGATCCACGGGATGTCATGAATTCTCTTCGGAGAATACCGACCGTCTATCTTTCCTGATGAATTCTGCGAAATGAACCAAATACTCTTCTTCGAAGACTTGTCCAACTGCGCACTGCTTGCGACTCTTCTCTTCACCTTCAAGGCACAACCCCTCTACACTGTCCTTCAACGAATATGAGGGCCTATCCCTCATAAGCTTCTCCAACTCTGAATCCTTCAGAGAACCTTGCACGCACTCCTTGCGGCAGACATTCAACAACTTCAAAGTGTTAAATTTCTTCGACTCTGCGCATGCCTGCAGTAGTAGTCCTTAAATACTTCACACTTTGCTCAGACTTGTGACTCTGAGGATTAACTTGGCCTGCGCACTCCTTGCATGGCTCCTATGCCCAACTGTACTTTTTGGGTGAATGAGAACAAAAGTCTAACTATCTGAGCTTCAGAAACGCAACCCTGAATTCTTGTCAACGCACTCCTTGCGGACACCTTCACTGCATTCCTTGCAGGAATTCTTACTCAGATAGAGAAACAATTGAAACTCATTCCTCCTTCCTCTCAGAATTCAGATTCAAACATGAAATAAGATACACAACATATAAAAGCAAATGTATAATAGGAAGCAAACATTCATGAGCATATCAACATCAATACACAGAGAATAGACACAAAACCATGAATTTGAATCAAACTCTTCTATTAATTCAAATGTCTATACATGGGTGTTCTTACTTAGCTCCCTGCTTCTTCTCTGCTCATCTGCTTCATAATCTTCCTGAATAATATTACAATGCACAATGAGGGTGTCTATATCCCATTTCCCCCTTGCGTTCTAAAGCTATCAAATCTAGAATTAAATTCTATCTACTTTTCATTAACTATCTTAAATGTTGTCTACCTACTAAGGACAAGAGCAATCCGCTCAAGGTCCATTACATTATACAAGTGCGCTTCATTAAATTTCCATATTAATGTTCGCGTAACAACTTCCAAGGTGTTTTCAAAATTTGTGTTGGCATGTCTAGCTGTCTTCTGCTTCCGTGCTGGCTCACTTGATGTGTTGGCGATGCTCCTGCATCACAAAGGAAAATAAGAGTTTGGATTATGGTATCCAAAAGAAAAGGATCTATCACTTATTTCCTACACAGATGATGATTGGGTAGGTTACATTGATGACCAACGAAACACTAGTGGAACAACGTTCTACTTGGGTAAGTTTTTAATATCTTGGATAAGCAAGAAACAATCATCAGTATGTTTATCTACAGCCGAAGCAGAATATATTGTAGCAACAACATGTTGTACACAGGTTCTATGGATGAAACAACCTCTGACAGATATACAGGTTGATTATGATGATCCCATTCCAATCTATTGTGATAATACAAGCACCGTCAGTATCTCAAAGAACCCAGTGATGCACTCCAAGATGAAGTACATTATAATCAAGTATCACTTTCTACAGGAACAAGTTGTAGAGAAGAACATTAGAGTTGAATATGTGGGCACAAAAGAACAAGTGGAAGACATCTTTACAAAACCGCTTCCACGGGAAGCCTTTGAGTATCTTCCCCAGAGACTCATAGTAATTTCTACTCCAAAATGAATGCTTTTGAATGCTTATCTTATAAATATCTTAGATTTACACAAGGAAGCACCATAAAGAGGACAATTCAGGTTGGGAGATAAATTTCAGGAAGAGTTCAGTCAGGGGGAGCAACCCTGGATGGAAAGATACCTTTTCCATTGATGACAAAGGGGGAGAGATTTATTATATGAAAAGGTAAATGCTTGGAGAAAGAGCACCGATACATGGTTCCAGGGGGAGTTATGGTCACAGGGGGAGCATGAGTGATATGACTTCAGTATTGCATCTGAGTGTTTCTATAAATTCCAAAGGGGGAAATGTTGATTAATTGGGTTGGTTTTCATTGATGTCAACCCTTAAAGAAAGTTTGATAGTGAATTCTGGTAGCACAAAGGTTTTGGTAATGGACCCAAGTTTGTTTAATGGATAATGGTATGAGTTTTGATATATTTGCAAGAAATAATATTCTAGATGGATAATACATGTTATGTCATTTCCATTGGTATATGGAACATCACATAACTCCTCACGGTTAGAGAGTTATGGCCATGTGAAGTTGGAGAACCCTCATGAGTCATCTAGAAACCCCAAAAGGTCAAAATAGTCAAAGTGGTTGCAAAGAAGAAATTATTTAAATAATAAAGTGAAGTGATGAGTGTGCTATATTCAAAGTGGACACAAAATAAATTATTTAAATAATAAGGTTAATGGAGAAATTACTAAGTGGACAAGTGGTTAGAAGTGGGTTAGCCCTAAAAT